>CAUYUJ010014183.1:1003449-1025639 GCA_963575745.1 Prorocentrum cordatum | reverse complement strand
TACTACTACTACTACTACTACTGCTCCTACTCCTACGACTACGACTACTACGACTACGACTACTGCTGCCACTACGACTACTGCCACGACGACTCCGACTACTACGATGACTACTACTACTCTACTACGACTACGACTACGACTACTACTACTACGACTACTACTACTACTACTACTACTACTATCACTACTACTACGACGACTACTACTACTACTACTACTACTAGTACTACGACTACTATTATTATTACTACTACTACTAATACTACGACTACTACTGCTACTACTACTACTACTACTAGTACTATTATTACGACTAGTACTACTACTACTACTACTACTACTACTACTACTACTACTACTACTACTTCTACAATTACAACTACTACTACTACTACGACTACTACTACGACTACTACTTCTACTACTACTACTACTACTACTACTACTACGACTGTTACTACTACTGCTACTACGACTACTACTACTACGACGACTATCTACTACGACTACCACTACTGCTTCTACTACTACTACTACTACTGTTAATACGAGTTCTTCTTATACGACTATTACTACTACTACTGCTACTACTACTACTACGACTACTACGACTACTACTACTACTACTACTCCTTCTACTACTACGACTACTACTACTACGACTACTACTACTCTACTACTACGACTACTACTACTACGACTACTACTACTACTACTACTACTACTACTACTACTACTACGACTACTACTACTACTACTACTACGCTACTACTACTACTACTACTACTACTACTACTACTACTACTACTACTACTACTACTACTACTACTACTACTACTACTACTACTACTACTACTACTACTACTACTACTACTACTACTACTACTACTACTACTACTACTACTACTACTAACTACTACTACTACTACTACTACTACTACTACTACTACTACTACTACTACTACTACTACTACTACTACTACTACTACTACTACTACTACTACTACTACTACTACTACTACTACTACTACTACTACTACTACTACTACTACTACTACTACTACTACTACTACTACTACTACTACTCGTCGTCCCTAGCGCCCTACGGCTCGCACTCCCTAGCGCCAGTACTTCCTAGGGCTAACACTCCCTAGCGCCAGTGCTTCCTTGCACCCCCTCGGACTAGCACTCCCTAGGACTAGTATTCCCTAGGGCTGGTACTCCGTCGTGCGAGTACTCCCTAGGACGAGTACTCCCTTGGACGAGTACGCCCTAGGGGTAGTAATTCCTAGGACTGGTACTCCCTGGGGCTAGCACTTCCTGCGGCTAGTACTCCGTAGGACTAGTACTCCCTATGAATGATATTACCTAACACCAGCACTACAGCACCATAGTACTACCACACTACAGCACCACTACCACAATACCAGCACCACAACACCACAACACTGCTACCACAGCACCACAACACCGCTACCACAATACCACAACCACAACACCACAACACCGCTACCACAGACCACTACCACAGCACCACTGCCACTACGACAACACTACCACCTACTAGCAACTCAACAACACTACCAACACCACACCGCTAACACAACACTACCAACACCACTCCACTAACACAGCACACCACTACCAACACCACACCACTAACACAGCATACAGCACAACCCGCCACTACCAACACCACACCACTAACACAACACTACCAACACCACACCACTAACACAGCACAGCGACCACCACACCACTAACACAGCACTACTACCACGTTGGTTCCAGATGGGAGTTACTGTGGCCACTTTTGCCTGCGCGGGAGCGCATTCCTTTAAGGGTTGCGAATCTCTCCAGATCTAACATGAGATACCTTTACATATTACTTTTCATTGAGCGGCCTGCGCGGGCCACAGTAACTCCCATCCCGCCGCGCGACGGGCCACACTAACACTCAACGGGCCACACTAACACCCAACGGGCCACAGTAACAACCGGTCGCCCTTCGGGACCCCCCCCCCCTTCGCCGAGGAAGGGACAAAGGGAAGGGGCTTCCTTTTGATTTGACTACGACGTGGGTCAATTCCCCTCAATCCCCGGACCCCTCCCCCCGACGACGGGAGAGTGTTTTTTTCACCCCCGACGGGGAAAGATAAACAGAAAAGGCGTCCCGTCGACGGGACCAGAAAGACACCACATCCACGCCGACAGGGTCGGCGGATGACGGGAAGCGTCTTCGAGGAACGAGAAGCGAGCTGGACGTGTTGGCTGAATCCTCCTCATATCAGTAAAAGACCTCTTAACTATAGGGGGTGGAGGGGTGCACGGTGTACCAGGCTTAGCGGATTCCTCGGGATGGCGATTTTACGTGATACATCCTCACAACAATGAGATCTTCGCGACATCGCGTTTAACAAAAACAAGCGTTTCGCTCGAGACATCCTCGAACAGTTGATGGCAGCGAAATGTCGCCGTCTGTGAAACATTGCGTTTCGCTCGGGACATCCTCGAACACATGAGATGACGACTGAAGTCGTTAACTAACGCTTATGTTAAGAATTGCGATTTCGCTAGGGGCACCCTCAGAAAACGAGCGGCAGCACGGCGGACCAGAACGAAGAGCACGGCAGAGCATTTGCACGTCGCTAGGGACATCCTCAACAAAATGAGATGTCCTCAACGTCGTCTTGGTGTCGTTTTCGAAGTGCCTCAAGATGAGGAAATGAGAGGCCAAAAAGCATGTCAAGATGGCCGTCAGAACGATTGGGGGACTTCCGAAAATAGGGGTTTCGCTAGGAACATCCTCAAAAAATGAAAACATACACCAGCATCGACTTGAAAACTGTTGTTCTTACATCTGTTTGATTTTGCTTCTGAAAGGGCTTCCAGACGGCCCAAGGCAGCCTTCAACAAATGTCGATTTCGCTAGGGACATCCTCAAAACAATGATGCGTGCGACATCGCATCGTAATGATTTTAGGAGGGCATCAGAAAGCAACAGAAGGCCACAACATGGCCCCAAGAGCGCCCTTAAGGTTGCTGAAACTAGTGCTTTCGCTAGGGACATCTTCAAAACAAATAACAAATCGAACAACCTCGTTTTGAAAACTGCTGTTTTAACATCGTCTGGGGATCGCTCTTGAAAAGACAAGCCCAAATTTGACCCCCAGGAGCGCCCTCGAGACGATCCAAAATGGCGATTTCGCCTGAGACATCCTTACAAAAATGAAATGTTCACAACATCGATTTCATCAAAAATGAGCGTTTCGCCTGAGACATCCCTTAAACATGGGAACCCGCGAATTCGACAGATGTTCAAAAACTAGCGTCTCGCCTGAGACATCCTAACAAAAATGATATCTCGGAGTGGCGGTTTCAATACCTCTCATGTTTAACATCTCGCTCTCGCTGCATACATCCTCAAAAAAATGGGCGGAGCATGGCCGGCGAAACAAGTGTTCCTGCGCTCTTGACGTCTATTCTGCCATGCTCTTTCGTTCTTGGGGTCTATTCTGAAATGCTCCTTGTTTTTTTGTGCCGTGCTCCTTCGCTCTTCTAGCCTATTCTGCCATGCTCCTGGCCAGTTTCTGTCACAATCCTTTATTCTTGGGGCTTATAATGCCGTGCTCCTGGTCGTTTTCTGCCGTGCTCCTTAGCTCTTGGGGCACATTCTGCCGTGCTCCTTCGCTTTCGGGGTTTATTCTGCCGTGCTCTTTATGTTTTTCTTGCATACTCGTTCTTCCTTGGGGCGTATTATGCTGTATTCTTGCATCTATCTTGCCGTGTTCCTTAGCTCTCGCGGTCTATTCTGCAGTGCTCCTGGTCACTGGTCGTGTTTTGCAATGCTCCTTCTTTCCTGGCGCCTATTCTGCCGTGCTCCTCAGCTCTTGGGGTCTATTCTGCCGTGCTCCTGTTTTTTTTCTGTCATGCTCCTTCGCTCTTTGGGCCTCTTCTGCCGTGCTCCTCAGCTCTTGGGGTCTATTCTGCCGTGCTCTTTATTTTTTTTCTGCCGTGCTCCTTCGCTCATGGGGCCTATTCTGCCGTGCTCCTGGTTTTTTTTCTGTCGTGCTCCTTAGCTCTGGGGTATATTCTGCCGTGGTCCTGGTCTTCTTCTGCCGTGCCCCTGAGCTCTGGGGGTCTAGTCTGCCGTGCTCCTGGTCATTTTCTGCCGTGCTTCTTCGCACTTGGGGCATCTTCTGCCGTGCTCCTTGTCTCTTCGGGCCTATTCTGCCGTGCTCCTCGTCTTTTTCTGGTTTGCCCCTTCGCTCTTCGGGCCTATTCTGCCGTGCTCCTGGTCTTTTCTGTCGTACTCCTTAGCTCCTCGGGCCTTTTCTGCTGTGTGTCGGTCTTTTCTGCCGTCGTCCTTAGCTCTTGGGGCATCTTCTGCCGTTCTCCTGGTCTTTTTCTGGCGTCTTTTTCGCTCTTGGGGTCTAGTATGCCGTGCTCCTTAGCTCTTGGGGTCTATTCTGCCGTGCTCCTGGTCTTTTTTCTGCCATGTTCGGCAGCACTTGGACTCTATTCTGCCATGCTCCTGGTTTGTTTACGACGTGCTCCTTCGCTCATGGGGCCTATTCTGCTGTGCTCCTGGTCTTTGTCTGCCGTGCTCCTGTTTTTTTTCTGCCGTGCTCCTTCGCACTTGGGGCATAGTCTGCCGTGTTCCTTGTCTCTTGGGTTCTATTATGTTGTGCTCCTCGGCTTTCTCTGGCTTGCTCCTTCGCTCTTGGGGTCTAGTTTCCCGCACTCCTTCAGCTCTCGGGGTCTACTCTGGCGTGCTTCTGTTTTTTTTTCTGCCGTGCTCCTTCGCTCTTGGGGCCTATTTTGCCGTGATCCTGGTCATTCTCTGCCGTGCTCCTTAGCTTCTGGGTCTATCCTGCCGTGCTCCTGGTCTTTCTCTGCCGTACTCCTTCGCACTTGAGGCATATCCAGCCCTGCTCCTTAGCTCCTGGGGTCTATTTTGCCGTGCTCCTGGTCTTTTTCTGCCGTGCTCCTTCGCTCTTGGGGCCTAATCTGCCGTGCTCCTGGTCTTTTTTTCTGCCTGCCCCTTAGCTCTTGAGGTCTATCCTGCCGTGCTCCTGGTCATTTTCTGCCGTGCTCCTTAGCTTTTCGGGTGTATTATGCCGTACTCATTTGCTCTTGGGGTCTATTCTGCCGTGTTCCTTGTTTCTCTCTGCCGTGCTCCTTCGCTCTTGGGGCCTTTTCTGCAGTGCTCCTCATATTTTTCTGCCGTGTGCGCCAAGAAGCTCTGCCAAAACGACCACCGCGACGATCCGCACGGCAGATACAGGAACACGGCAGAACACACAGAGCACACCGAGGCACGGCAGAACACAGAAGCACTGCAGAACAGGAGCACGGCAGAACATACAGGAGCACAGCAAAACACAGCCCGCACGCACGCCGACACGCGCGCCACGGCATACTTGCGCGGCATACCAACAACAGAGCATGTTCCACATGTTTGGTGGACTATATGGGTTTCGGCGCTGCACCGAATTTTTCGTTGGCGGATTCCCACAAGCAGCGATATCGCTCGAGACATCCTCCGAATATGGAGGTGTTGGAGGCTGTCGTTTAAGACGTTTTCTGTAAACAAGTGGCATGTTCGTTCGAGACATCCTCAGAACATCGGGATGTCGAAAAATGTCAAGGATTCTGTTGTGCATGAAGATTAGCGTTTCGCCCGAGACATCCTCGAACACATGATTTGTTAGAAAAGCTGTTTTACCACTTCTCATATAAAACATTGCGCTTTCGCTCGGGACGTCCTCAGGAAATCGGGAGGGGCGCCGCAGACCGAAAAAAGGAGCACAGCAGAAATTGATCATCTCGCTGGGGACATTCTCAACAAATGAGATGTTCGCAACATCGCCTCCACATCGTTTTCGAAGTGCTTCAAGACGAAGAGATGAGAGCCCCCAAAGGAGCCCAAGCTGGCTCCAACAGCGCCCTGGAGTCTGCCGAAAATGACGAGTTATCTAGTCTTTCTGCAATGCTCCTGGTCTTCTTCTGGTTTGCTCCTTCGCTCTTGGGGCCTATTCTGCCGTGCTTCTTAGCTCTTGGGGTCTATTCTACCGTGCTCCTGGTCTTTTTCTGCCGTGCTCCTTGGCTCTTGGGGCGTATTCTGGAAATTTTCTGCCGTGCTCCTTGGCTTTTGGGGTGTATTCTGCTGTGCTCCTGGCCTTTCTCTGCCGTGCTCCTTCGCACTTGGGGCATATTCATCCCTGCTCTTTAGCTCCTGGGGTCTATTCTGCCGTGCTCCTGGTCTTTTTCTTCCGTGCTCCTTAGCTCTTGGGGCCTATTCTGCCGTGATCCTGGTCTTCTTCTGCCTGCTCCTTTGCTTTTGGGGTCTATTCTGCCGTACTCTTTTGCTCTTGGGGTCTATTCTACCGTGTTCCTGGTCTTTTTCTGCCGTGCTCCTTCGCTTTTGGGGTTTATTCTGCCGTACTCCTTTGCTCTTGGGGTCTTTTCTGCTGTGATCCTGGTCTTTTTCTGCCGTGCTCCTTCGTTCTTCGGGCCTATTCTGCCGTGCTTCTGGTCTTTTTCTGCCGTGCGCGCCCAGAAGCTCCGCCAAAACGACCACCGCGACGATCCGCACGGCAGAATACAGGAGCACGGCAGAACACACAGAGCACACAGAGGCACGGCAGAACACAAGCACGGCAGAGCAGGAGCACGGCAGAACACACAGGAACACAGCAAAGCACACCCCGCACGCACGCCGACACGCGCACCACGGCATACCTTCGCGGCGTAACAACAACAGAGCATATTCCACATGCTTGGTGGACTAAAGCGACGCTTCCCGTTCTTGTCCGGCCAGGCTCTGTGTGCATGTTCAACTGAAGGTTGCCAAATAGCAGTTCCACGCATAGGCACATCCACTCCAAGGTACGGCTTGGGATGCACAGCGCCAGTGCCTGCGGAGGTGTGCGACGAGGCACATCCGCTCCAGGGTGAGGCTTCTGGGGGCGAGGGTTACCGTCTCCAGGTGGATGCCCGGCCATTTTGCGATGCTCAACAGCGGATCGGCACGAACGACATGGGTACGGAAACAATGGGTACAATGCCCAACAGCGGTTCCTCTTCATTTTGAACAGGACTCGCTGTCGGTGTCGCCGCGGCCTGTGTACATTTGAGACAGAAGGCCGCCTGCCCAACAGCGGTCGCTGTTGGTTTGGGACAACATTTGTTGTTGGGCAGTGTGCCCATGTTTTCCGTACCCATCTCGGGCGTCCAAAAACGGAGCGTTGACGCTCCGCTCCAAGTGGATGCCCACCGATTCCATCGGCAGGATGTTCATCCACCCGAGGAAGTGGCTGATGCAGCTCAGCGCCAGGATGAGGCCCACCACCGACAAGTTGCGGTTGATTATGCTCACTTGTTTCAATTGCAGGGTTGTGTTCAGATCCTCGCTGCAACACGGCAGCTCCAGGAAGAAGCTCGGCAGTGCCACGACGAAGCCCGCGGGACACGACTCCAGCACCTCTGCGGAGATACACACCACCACGATGAGGCACGTCCACTCTAGAATGAGGCTCGCCGAGGCGAGGACCATAGCTTCCAGACGAACACGATGCTCAGAATAATAGTGACGACACTCCGCTGTCGACTCTCAGTTTCAGGTTGAAGCTCACCACCTCCAAGTTGAGGCTACGGATACGCAGTGCCACGATGCTGGCAAACCCCAGCCGCAGGGTGATGCTCAGCTCCAGGCTGAACCACGGCAGCTCCAGGGAGAGGCACAGCAGCTCCATCCAGTGCGAGCTGGAGGCCCGCGGCAGCGCGTGGGGCTCCGTCTACCGCGGGGAGAGCCGCCGCGGGCGCGGCGACGCGCAGCAACCGAGGCCACACCGAGCGTGTCTGACATTGAGGGGCACCGTCGCCCGAGTTGGCTGACGGCTGGGGCCTGGGGGCTGAGAGGATTGAGCGGCCGAATACGAGGCAATTCCTCCACTCAATGGCATGGAAACGTTGTTTAAGGCAGGAGTATTCGCGACGGGCCTCGCTGTAGATGCCCCCCTGTTGTTGTAAGTGCACACCTCGGGCACTTCCGTTTCACATCGCACAATCACAGGCGTCGGTCTTGCCGTCAGTAGGGCAGACTGGCAGTGTTTCGCCGATTGCCGGCAGTTTCGTCATTCAGTTTGCGCTCCGCAGGTATCCAGGCTGACTCGTTGAACGGCCAGGAGCCCAACCCCATGCGTGCGGCCTGGGAGCCCCGCCGCAACGATGAATCGGAGTTTCTGGCAAGGCCGCGAGCTCAAACACAAGCGCGGCCTCGTCCCTCCCGCTAATCCACGTTGCAAATGCAGTTGCGAAGTGTTCCTAATTCTGGAAAGCGGACAAGATGGACTGCCGGCTCGGCCCATGGATCGGGATCCACGCAAAATGGATTGCGCTGCGCTCGATCGGGGCCTGGGTCCGTAGCGGAGGAGGAGGAGGAGCCCGGCGACGTCGTGGAGTCCCTCGTTGGAGGATGGATTTCTTCAAGTGTTCCCTCTGGAAGCGCGCCAGGTGTTGAGCCTGCTAATGCGCCTCAGTCTGCTGCCGATGCTGCCTACTCCCTCGACGACGAGTTCGAAGGGGAGGAGGCTGCAGCGCTCTCCCTTTTTCGCCAGTGGCCCTGTAGGCCCAAGCCGCGATGAGGGAGTCGGGGGAGCGGGGGAGGCGGTGGATCTCGAGCGTCGCTGGCCAGAGCCAGCACGCAGCTTCCCTCCCCGCGGAGACAGCGACACTGATCAGACATTTAGGAGCCTGCTCCATAGTTGTCTGGGCAGATGGTGGGGTTTGCGGGTCGGGTCCTGTGCCGGGGGGTGCCCCGAGAAAGCACCCGCCCCGCCCTGCCCTGGTGGTGCCAGGCAGGACTTCACCTTTTGGTTCTTCCCGTGCCGTCCATGGTGTGGCGTGGTATCCATGGACGGCATTGCCCAGCCTGCCTCTTGTCCTGACTGGCCGCGCTGACGTTGTAAAGCTTGTGGCGAGGAGGGCATGAGTCAGTCTGGGTCTCCGTTTCTCCCCTAGGCCCCGGGCAGGTAGCTCGGGGCCTTCGTTATTCAATGTGTCTGGTGCATTCTGCGCACCTCTGGCTTCCCTGGCCACCCCCCTCGGGGACTGTGGTCCAGGGTTCTCTTCTCTTTGCTTCTTCCTCCTCCTCCGCCTCAGCGAGCAGACCTGCGCTCCTGTTGGTGCGTTAGCGCCTTCGGTCGGACGTTGCTTCTTTTGCTGAGGAGGAAAGCGGGTCTTTTTTCTGGGTCCGATTAGTAGGTAGTGGACCCGCGCATGTTGATGACAGAGAAACGATGCGGCCCCTGGATCCGCGTCGCTACCCATGGATTCACGACCCAGTCCGCCTGGACGGCGACAGCGAGGGCAAGTCCCGAGTGGCCCAGTGCCGTTGGTCTCGCCCGTGAAATCCGCAACTCCAAGTTGACGCAGACGTGACGTTTCGGGCACGAGAAGTCAGCGCATGGCCGCAGTCGCAGCAGGGATTGAACATGCTCCCGTAACTCCCGAAACACAGTTCGCCGATTGACCGCGCCCATATTCCGACGATATCGTTGTGGATTTTCGCCATGGGGTGGGGGCGCCGATCGACTCCTAAGTGCTCATGTGTTCACCCCGCGCCCGCGTTACATATCCACGGGTTTCCAATCCATCTCAGCGTTTGCCTGATCGGAAACGCTTGGATGGAGGAGGGACGGGCGAGGAGGATGAGAAGGAAGAAGCGAGATTCATCGGTGAGCTGCGAGGCTAAAAGTGGTCACGATTTCGTTGCACCCCATCTTACAATCTACTTTCCCATGCCAGTACCCTTCACTTCTGAAAGTTCGTTCCGCGGACTTCCTCATCCCAGGGCCCTCACAGGTAGTCTCCGACCTCTCGATATCCACAAGTACCATCACTGCTACTTCGGCCAACCCAGCTCGGCACCGTCGGGGGCGAGAACGTCGAAACGCTGCGCGTTTACTACTACGAGTGGTATCAACGCGTTCACTACTTGACCAGCGTACGCAACACCAACTTCACGCTGCACATGGTCTGCTACAAAAAAAACACCACAGCGCGCAACAACCACCGGGACATCCACATCGATATCCAACCATGGCGACACCATGGATAGCAACCGCGAACAGATCGGAATCGGCGCAACCACCGTGGAGATCAGCATCGAGACGCCCACGATCTAGAGATACAGCACCCAGTCCCGTCGCACCAGCCATCGGCGCAGGACTCGAGCGTTGGGGGAACCTCAACTGGATGGGCCAGTGGGCCGACAACCACCCGGACAAGCCCTGGAGCCAGAACCTCAACGGGAAAGGTGTTTACCAGCACGGCAAGGGGAGGAACGACCACCAGGATCCCGCCAGCAAAAACCAGAAGGGCAAGGGCAATAATGTCAAGGGAAAATGCATTACCCAAAGGACGACGCCCAAGAAGAAGGATGAGAGTCAGAACCACAGCAACATTTACAACGAGCACATCACCAACACGATCAATAACGTCATGCCCTTGAGTAGGAACGTTGTTGCCGTCAGGAGGCACGACTAGGGGATACCCCCCAAGGACCACGCGGCAAGGGACGAATGGGCCGAATGGGAGAAGGTCAAAGGCGACGAGGAGCGAAGAGCGGCAGCCGCCATCGTCAAAAACAGCGCAGCAGGTCTACTTACTACGGACGCCGTCACACAGGTTGCCTTCATCAATGCGATGGTCCTCAACGGCGAGCCCCTGGCCCAGCAGGCGAGCGGGATCGACGACGCCGAGAGGGCCGTGAAGGACTACTACGAGTTCCCCAGGGCCCGCCAGCAACAGATAACGATCTACATGAACGAGATCGACGACAAATCGAGAGTTCACCACCCCCCAACACTCCTGGCAATGGCAAGGAGGGCCGCGGCACCAGCCGCAAAAGAACCGTTGGTGAGCTCTACAGCCCCCCATCCATCCTCCTCGCACCTTCAGTAGCTGCGGCCCTCGACCGCGGGCGACGCCTGTCACCGCCCAGGCCGCCTCCACGGAGTGCAGAAACCACATCCAGGCGCGGTGGGAACCCCACAGGCACCCCCCCGCGATCTGGGTGCCCTACTCCTGTCTCGGCGGGGGAGGGTACCAGTCATGGGGATGGTGGCTGCTTAGGGGGGTTCCCTCTGCGTGGGAGGCGAGGGCCTTCTGCCATCCACCTTTGGCGAGCGTGGCCGGCGCCGCCGCCAGGACGTGAACCTCCCTCGCGCCCGGTGGAACCACCAAAAGCGACCCAGAGACCGAAAGCGGGGGGGACCTGCAGAAGGCCCCTGCGGGGCCCCGCCCCGCCGCGCTGCCACATTTTCTCTTCCGTGCCGTCCTTCTTTGCTGGTGTGATCCTGTTGATGCTACATCCTCTCCTTTTTACCTCCCTCTTGTCCTGCGGGACCTCGGCCCCAATTTAGCGTTTCGGTCTACTCCCCCGAGGGGGGGGGGCGACCGGGCCTCCTTGGGGGAAGCGGCGGCGTTCGGATAACTCCATTGCCGTCATTGCTTCATTGCTTCCTGAGGAGCAGGAGGAGGAGGAGGAGGAGGAGGAGGAGGAGCCACGGGCTGAGGAGAGCGGGGCCAGCCGTCGTCGTCGTCGGCCCGCCCCTTGCCCCTCGTGGCCGCGCGCCGCGGCGGTTGCAATCGGCAGCCGCTGCAGCCGCACGCCCGCGGGCGCCGCCGAGCTGCCGCCCCCTCGGCCCGCCACCTGCGAGGAGGCGGCGAGCGCGGACGCCTGGCCCCCCGCCAGGCCGCGCTGGAGGCGGCCGCCACGCCGCGCACCGCTGGCGAGCCTGCCTGGCACCGCCGCGCCAGGCAGCAGCGCGCAGAGGCCAGGGTGCTGCTGAGGCTCCGTTCGGCGGCGCAGGTGTTGGACCAGCACCACTCCGCACAGCAGCACCAGTGCAACCAGCAGTTCCAGCGCCACCAGCAGAACGAGATGGCGCAGCAGCGGACATCGGGACCGCCAGTCGGAGCGCAGCCCTGGCCTTGGAGAAGGCAGTCGCGTGGCAGGTCGACGGCCAACAACTACCAGAATAACTACAACCACCAGAAGGACGACCAGAGCTGGCAGCAGGACCGCGACGGCCACGAGGACAGAAGGCAGAACTGGCAGAAGGACCGCGACGGCGAGGGCACCCACAAGAAAGGATCACGAACTCGCTCCACACCGCGCACAACGACACGGACGCAGAGCAGGAAGCACTACAGCGCGCACAACTTCTTCGACGGCTTCCAGTTCTCCAAGAAGCAGCGCGAGATCCTCGACCAGGTCCTCCCTGCCGACGACGTGCGCATGCAGTCCCACGAGAGCTTCTCCACGCCCCCGCTGGAGGAGGACATGCGCCGCCTTTGGGTGACAACCAAGCGCGGACGCATCGCTCGGTTGGCAGACCAAGCTCAGGGCGCGCGCTCCGTCGGCGTCGACGATTCCAAGATCGTCGACGAGCTGTCTGTCAACAAGGCAATGCTCCTCCTCACGTTGTCTCCCGACGAGCGGGTGCACTACTACCGCCGATGCATCGACACCACAGTCAGGCGAAAGAACGCGCTCAAGGACGACATCAGGAAGATGCAGACTGAGTTCGACAACACGGAGGGCAGCTTGAAGATACTACGGGCTCTACTCCAGGAGTCGAAGCTGAAGAGGGACGACGCCACATCCGACCTCGAGTACGACGACTACTACAGCGACAACGACGAGAGCGAGAAGGACCACCACAACAGGCGCAGGACTCGGACACAGACACCCCACCCGCGACAGCGCGAAGATCATCGACCCCAGCAGTCCGCAGCACCAGCAGCAGCACCACTCCGACAGCATGACGACCCACACCAAAAAGGTCACAAAGAGCTGCTCGCGATGATCACGGACCTCTCCAAAAAGGTGGACCAGCAGCGACAACACACGGGACTACATCAGCACCACCTAGCTCACCTCCACCAACAAGCTGATCTCCGACAATCCGAGCACCGCGAACAGTTTCAGGAGGAGCTTGCGCGCATGGAAGCACACACGTCTCGGAAGGCCTTCAACGAGATTCATCTCGAACTACAGCACCACGAGCAACGACTCCAGCGCCGCTTCCAGGAGGAGATAGACGAGATCAACGTGCGCAACCGCCACCTAGAACATCAGTCCGAACAACGACGTCAGGAAGATGAAGCTGAACAGGCACATCGCATTAAGACCGAGAACGAACAGCACCAACTACTTCACGACGCCGCACCGGGTCACCCTGCACGGCGGGAAGCAGCACAGCAACACGAACTACAGGAGGCTAAGCCTTTTTGGCTCCAGCATCTAATTCGCGAATCCGAGCACCGCCTTCAACAGGAGGAAGCTCAGTGCGCCCACAATCTCCTACTTCAGCACGAGATGAGAGGGCAGCAACAAGAAGACGCACTTCGACTGGCTCAGCAAAGACAGCTTCACGAAATCAACTGCAGGGCTCATGCGGAATCATCGGCACTCATGCAAGCCAAAGAGAAGATTCTCGAGGAGTACGGTGAGCTCAAAGCTCGTCAGTATCAAGTCGACAGGGCCCACGACGAGTACCACCAGGAGCTCTCGCGTCTACACGGCAATCGACTACAACTCCACGCCGCCGAGCAGCAGATGCAGATCCAACTACAGAACACGATTGCCTCGACCGAGGAAAAGCGTATCCACGAACGCGAACGACTTCACGCAGAACTTCGTCAAGCAGAATGGCACAGCGACTCGCTGGACATTGACATACTCCGCGAGCTCGACACGCGCACCAGAGAAAGAGACGAAGAAGAAGACAGAAAGCAAGCCATGGCGGACCAGGAGCAGGAACGCATCGACCAAGAGATTGAAGGTGCTCTACACTCAATCCTACCTGGTATCCACGACTTGCCCCACCAGCACGACGACGTCTACATCGAGCAGCTCAGGCACATGGGAAAGGACGAGGGCACCCACGCCACGACCGACTCGGAAGCTTGGAGTTTGCAGGACCTAGGATTCGCGCCCAAATCCGCGACTCATCCCACCACGCCGACCGACCCTCCAGCCAGCATTGCCCCACTCGACGATCGAAGAACACGCAGAGACGACCCAACCCCACGAGCTGCCGACGCCCAGACCCCTCGCCCACACCCACACAGTCAATCCTGTGCGCCAACGCCGATCGCCGACGACGGTTACATCACCCCCGACCCCAGCGGACAGACCACCCCGATACCCGACCTTGCCCATGACCCCGACCTCGAAGGGACTGACACCCCCATCCCAGCAGAGCAAGCCACACCACCCACCCCCCAGACCATCTTCCCGTCGGTACGAGCACTCTCAGCGCCACCGCAAGCTCGACACGCACACGAAGACCACGACCGACCCACACCAACCACAACGATCCTCATCGACCTCAGCGCAGACGAGCACGACGAGCCCACCACGCCCAAAGCCCATCCCATCCAAGGCATCACCCCAACTCAACCCCTAAGCCCCGTCGCACCGCCACCACGCTTCCACATGGGAACGCCCGACAGAGCACAATCAGCTCCCCCGTCGAGAACACGGTCAGCTCTCAGGCAGCGCGATGGACCCAAGAAACCAGCGAGGAAAGTACGTATTCACGACACGGGAGATGGTTTCGTCGACCCCGCCGACCGAGTAGCACTCCGAGCCGACACAGACGACGATCTGTCGGACTCCATGCTACGGTCAAAAAACTAATTACGAAAGACTCTGATGAGGGCGCGCTGGCTCGTCAGGCAGGTCAACAACTACCAGTGCAGGAGGCCCCTGGTCGGCCCAAAACGACCATACGACTGACCCATGCTTCGGCTCATTTTCACCTCCCGACTCCCACTGCGGCAACCAACTCTGCGACCCCTGCGGTGCGGGTGACTTGCAGCACTTCTCCATCTCACCAACAACCACTTCCACTAGGGAAGCCCGACTTTACCAGCCTCAGAATGTTGCCACCCGCTTTGGGGATAGCGGATCAGCATCAAGGCCCAGGGCACGCACAACAACCAGCTACACTACCAAGCCATAAAAATACAAAAAACCATAAAAAGACCACCCCAGACGCACCTTTGCGCGCCAACACGCCACCAGGAAGACAGTCCACCGAGTGGGAGAGCTACTCAGGTGAAGTACGTCACCCTGATTCACAGCGGGCTATACTGGGGCGACCCCCCTCAGGTAGCCAGACCGACTCCGTGCTTTCAGCAGGCAGTCGCACAACATCTCCGCAGAGGGTACCCACTCTCAGTCCGTCAACACCGAGGGCGCGACCAGGTCAGCGGGATCAGGCATACGACACGCCACCTAGACCAGACCGACTCAAGCCCGACGTCACGGCCACCACAACTAGCCATTTTGGCTCTATGCACGCACGAAAATTCAACGGCTCCGACGTCCACAACGAGACGCCCGAGTACCACAACGCGATCACGACAGACTACTTCCCTGGGATCGAGGATACCTTCCTCGATAACAGCAGCGAGATGGATAGCGGCAACTTCCACCTCGATGACGACGCCATTCGCACGCGGCTTCTGGCACGAGTCCGACGGCAGCAGCGACGGCGACTAACAGCACAGCAGACATCTACGTACACCACGACCCACAACCGATTCCAAGCCCTGCAACCCAGCCCACCGCCACCCTCAGCAAGACATACCACCACGCTTCCGACACAGCAGCCCACCGGCCATCCACCAGTAGTCCTGACAGCATCCCAGGGCGCTGGACATGGCACAGCAGCACCCGACAGAGACTGCCACGTGGCCACAGGGGAAAGGCGTCAACGACAAAAGACAGCCATGCACCCCTTTCGATGCCCAACAGGAGTTTCTGCAACAACGCACAACGGACAAGCTGCACACAGACGACAGAAGAAGGCGAAAGCATTGTTACCGTTTCGAGTACAGCGACCACCCAATCCCAGCGCCGACAAGCAGCACCAACTACCGCAACCATCTTACCACGAGGCCAATCTTGACATCACAAGATATCACGGCCTGCAACCACCAGGCGACTGCACATGCGACCTAGGGGACACCAGAGGACTGATCAGACGAATACGGGCCACGACCGCCCCCTTTCTCAACGCCAACATCGAAGGTGATGACCTGCACCCAGCAGCAACATATGCGCTCAACAATACGACGAAAGGCAACAATGCCCACAGCGCAAAGCACATCTTCACTGACGCCTCACACAACCCACGGAGACCAGACTGCTGCTCATGGGCATTCTTGGTACTACAAGAAGGTGGTGAACACGAACAACGCACGTTCAGAGGAGCCTTCAGCAGCATCGTCAGCAAGAGCCACAACATGAAGTTGAATGACCGCAGCACCACCAACACCACAGGCGAGATCATGGCCATCGTGCAGGCTCTCATGTGGTCCATCGCCGTCGCCGAGCCGCAACCCATCTGCATCCACACCGACTGCGAGACGGCCATCAACATATGCATGGGACGCGCCACAGCATCAGCAGACGAACATCTTGCGAGATTCATGAAGGTCATCTTCGACACGCTCAAGAACGAAAACGACATCACCTTGCATCACGTCCCGAGTCACGAAGGCATGCCGTGGAACGAGCTCGCCGACGGAATCTCAAAGAGGACACGCAAGCGTTACGAGAGAGGCCACGACTACGACACCATCCCGCACAACTTCAGAGACATCATTGCGGACACAAAGTACTACCAATGGGAGCCGATCCTCCAGCCTGATCATCCTGATCGAGCAGCTTACCCACTACGCGAAGGTGCCACCTTACGCTTTGGACTACCAACTCGGAATGCTAGCGTTAGACACCTCATGGCGCCTAAGACGGTCTCAGCCAAAGAAACCAAGATCGAGCTCTCCATTGCAACCTACAACGCCGAGAGTGTCAGAGAGTCCGACGCTCAGCAGCAGAAGAAGTTCACAAAGGCAGCTCGGCTTGCACACCAGTGGCGGGGACCCTTGCTTCGACGACAATTTCAAGAAAAGCGACTCCACATTATCGGTATACAGGAGGCGCGCAATGAACGACGTACAACAACTGGGAACGGATACTTCATCATCAGCAGCCCGCACGACCACTACAACGCTGGATGTGAGCTATGGATCAACGTGGAGGAGCCCTACGCCTACAACAAGGACGGCCCACAGCACTTCGAGCCCAAACACTGCCACGTTCTCATCAGTGAGCCAAGGATCCTCATCGTCAAAGTCACTACGGACTGCATCAACACCACCATTTGTGTATTTCACGCTCCTCACAGCAAGAAAGGTCCTCAAGAACGACAAGACTTTTGGCAGCGACTACAGAAGATCGTACAACAGCACAGACCCAACCTCATGCTCGCCGACGCCAACGGCCGACTTGGAAGCGTGCAGTCGACATCGGTTGGACCTGCTGGACTCTCCCAGACCGAGGACAGCAACGGCAAGGAACTCCACGAGATAGCAGCCGCAGGGCACTACGTCATCGCCAACACCGTGATCTCCAACGGCGACGAGCATCACACGTGGACAGACGCATACGGGCACAAGCATCGCATCGACTATATCATCGCGGACGATACGCTCATCAGCCACATCACCGACGTCAAGACATTGGCCGACATTGAGACCATGAAGAAACACCGAAAAGGGCAGCACCACCGCGAGGATCACCTGCCAGTTACAGCTCGAGCCTGCTGGACCGTGCGGCACACTGCGCCAAAGCAGCTCTTCCCGAAGATCGACAAGCACCAGCTCAATGACGAGAAGGCCGTCGAGACCTTCAAGACGCACCTCGACGCTACTGTCTTACCGTCATGGGGGACGGACTACGATGAGCACATCCACCAGTACATGCTGACCATCATGGAAGCAGCGACCTCAGCGTTCAAAAGAAGCGGGAAGAAGAAATACCAGGAGTACATCTCAGAGACCACGCTCGACTTTGTCCTCAGCCGACGGAAGTTCATGAAGCTCCTCCGTAAGGCAACAACACATGGAGCGACAGCCAGCACGACAAAGCGCAGAATCCAAAGGCTCATCAACGACATCCACAATGACCCGACCCTTCAGATGACGTCCGAGGCGATCCATACTACTTACTGCGAGACTTACATGCTCAACTACGCTGCAGCGAACTTCCCTTACAACCCCGACTATCATGGGTTTTTACAACACGTACGGCAATGGATCGACGCCACGAGAAAAGTAATCGTCAAGATGACCGACAGGGACTACGACGCGTTCTTGGAAGAGCAAGCACAAAAGGCAATGGATGCAAAGCGCACTGGCGACACGCACACCGAGTGGAAGTACACCAAGAAGCTCCTGCTATTCGGCGGCCGCAAGAGACGTAAGCGGCAAGCATACCCCATGATGAACGCAGCAGATGGCACTGTCCTCGACAGCTCCACGAGCAAGGCCGACGCAGCCACACGACACTTCGGACACAACGAAGCAGCCGACATCCTCTCCGCTCAGGACGTGGTTGACAGATACAACGCCAAAGAGGACAGGACCGACCCAGCCCAGCCCAGGAGAACGCGTCACGTCAACAACTTCGCCAGCATCTATGAGCTCACCGACATTCTTCACAAAGCGAGACCTCACCGCGCACCAGGACCAGATCGTGTATCCGACGACTTCTCCAAGATCGCCCCACGGCAGATGGCCCGACACATGCATCCGATCATCACCAAAGCGGCGCTCTTCTGCAGGGAGGGCGTAGCTCTCAAGGGGTCCAGGATGACGTACTTCTGGAAGGGCAAGGGCAGCGAGGAGGACCTGAACAACCAGCGGTCAATCACGTTAGCCAACACCGTCATCAAGCACCACTACAGATACATCAGACAATGCATGAAGGACCTCATCCCCACGATGCTCTTCTCCACTCAGACGGGAGGCCGACAACACTACAGCACGGACATCAACCACATGACGATGCGGCTCCTATCCAACACCGCCCACCACTTGAAGCACGACATGGTCATCATCATGATAGACTTGAAAGCAGCCTTCCACAAGGTAGTCAACCAGCTCGTGTACAACTTCACCCAGACCAAGGAGCAGCTGGACGACCTTCTCGCCCACATCGACATCCCCCACGTCATGCTTCCCGCGATCGAGGCCCTCATGACCGACAACGGCATTGTCAACCAACACGTGGACAACCAACACATTGTCGACATGCTCACAGAGGCACACACTGGGACCTGGTTTTATATCGACGACCAGTGCAGCTACGCAGCACCACGACTTGGTACACGCCCAGGCGTACCAACAGCCGACTTCACATTCAACATGCTCATGGCGGACGTCACGCGAGACTACCACGACCACGCCGTCGAGGATGGAGCGACTTTCGACATACCGCATGCCCCACCACGTCTACGAGCTTGCGACCACAACGCTACACTGTCCTCTACATCCTTCGTAGACGACGTCAAGGCGGCTGCATCCACGGCAGACGGCACCATGATCCATGCACTCATCACCAAGATGTGGGGACATCTCATACGCGCGACACTGCGAAGAGGCCTCCCGATCAACACCAAGAAGTCCAGCTTCATCGTCTACCCCAACACCGTCGCAGGCAAAAGAGCTACACGGACCATGATACGGGACAACCACAGCATCACTGACATGGGGCTCTGCGTCACCATCGCTAGAAGCACCAAGCTGCTGGGCGCGATGTTCAACGACAGGAACGACATGGGCCAGGAGACGGCAGCACGCACCATCGCGCTACGCGAGACAACAGGCCCACTCCGACGCACCCTGTTCCAACGACAAGCCATCTCCATCCAGACTAAGATCCACTACCTCGAGTCATTCGGCTATTCAAGACTGCTATTTAACGCGGGGACATGGCTCATCACAACAGCGCGGGACTACCACAGGATCAACACAGCCTACGTCACTGCGGCTCGACAGGCAACAGGAATCACCCACAAGGCCATGAAGGACAAGCACATCACCAACGAGCAGATACTGGCACGTGCTCAACTACCGAACCTCGAAGACCGACTACGATGGCTACGACTGCGAGAACTTTTGCGACTCATAAAAGGATGCCCGTACGAAACGCAGGCACTCATTGACTACGACATCGAAGTCAACGGCACCTGGACGCAAACCATCAACAACGACATCCACACATGCCGACAGCACTGCGACGGCACCCGCATCACCACCGCACCCAAGGACATCAGCGACTTCATCAAGGCTGCACGCAACGACATGCACACGGTCAAGTCTTTTATTACGAGCACCTACAAGCGCGCACAAGACTCATCCTCCGACCGAGCAGCGCAGGACCAGCTGCGGGCAGACCTATCGCTAACGGCAACAGCACTGGGAGTGCCGCCACTACCCCGACAAGCAGGAACCACGACACCAGCACCAGCCAGAGTTATGTGTTACCATTGCGGTGCTACCTTCAAGACCAAAGCAGCACACAACAAGCATGTCTACGCAGTCCACCGGGACAAGCACACCATAGACAACTACATCGTCGGCGACACCTGCCAGGTATGCTTGAAGTACTTCTACACCGCGAACAGACTTACCAAACACGTCAAGTCGTCACACCAGTGTGCAGCCACACTGATGCAGTTCGGAGCGAAGCCGCCAACAGAAGACATCGACGCGCACAAGGAGGAGACCCGACGCGTAAGACGATCCAACCGACACGCTGGGCTTCCAGAAGACTACGCCGAGCGGCCACCCATCCAGCTACACGGGCCAGCACTGGGACCACCAACCCACGCCGACCACGACCACCGACCAATACCAGCCCAAATACCCACCGACGCACCCACCACACAAGACAGCGGACCCAACCGAGCAGACACGGGGATGACCGACATCACAGGAAAGCCCAGCATCGTACTGCTCTTCACCGCCAACCACGACCACACCAGCGCGGTGACCGACGCCCTCCAAGCCACCGCAGACAGACACAGCATCTCCATCGAACTCCACCACCTGCCAACCACGCACCCACCCCAACCTGATCCAACGGCTTCCGACATGGCCACGACACCATACGACCACGCCGCCTTCTGCATCATCGACGCCGACCTCACGACCTTCGACCGCGACCTCAATCTCAGGACGCAAGAGGCACCTTGGGGACGACTGGACCTCACACCCACGCAGCACAGAGCGGTACGACAAGACAACTACAGCATGCGGCACGTCCTACGGACCGCACAGCGGATGATGACGATGCGCACACCTACCATCATCCTGGACAGCAGCCTCCGACACCTGCAGATACAGGAATATGCATACATCACAACGACGTGCAGCACAACCCCGACCACAGCATTCACTGCTTGCAACTGTCCTGCAGACATCACTACGACAACTACACTGACGCAGGCCATAGAGCAAACACTCCAGCCCACCGCCGACGCATACACAAAGGCACAGACGTGGCACTATAATGGATATGATGGCAACGATTGCTGGATGTCAGAACGTCCAGGCGCGGTGCTCCTCGAGCCGCGACCTGGACAGTACGCTGGCCAACTGTCGGCGGAGGAGATCCAGAAGGAGCTGTCGTCTACTATGGCACATACACAGTTTGCAGGATACCCTCCCAAGAGGCCTCCACCAGAGACCGCACCTCCCAGGCTGGCATCTTCGACTTCAGCATTACCTCCAGCGGCACCACCAGGAAGTATTGCATGCTCTTTAACACCCGTCGGCACGCACTGCTCACCTCCCCAGCCCACGGGGCGCTTGGGAGGTAGGCATAGTCCACCTCCCCAGCCCATGGGGCGCTTGGGAGGCAGAGGGTACCGACCGACGGGGGTCATCGAGGCTACTGGGACGGAAGTCGGTGGTGGGGCATCACTCCTGGAGACAGCGCAGCACCAGCCACGCCAGCATCACGAAGGCGTTGAGCAACTTCGTCAAGCTGGACTCCTCGAGCCGCGACCTGGACCTGGACCACCGACTCCACATGGCCAGGAGACATCCTCACAGCCCGTAACAGGGGCACAAGAAGAGCAACGGGGGCAACCACCACGCGAAGGCGCCGAGCACGCACGCGAACGCCCCCGTGGCCCCCCGAACGACAACCACGGCGAGCACCACCCCGCGGAGTACAGGTTGGTGATCACCCCCTCGCGGTGAGCGTGCCGGCCCCCAGGAACGGACCTGGGGGCGCAGGCGGCCGCGAGGGG
>CAUYUJ010014183.1:970949-998449 GCA_963575745.1 Prorocentrum cordatum | reverse complement strand
TGAACATATGTCTTCTTCGGTTTGCCCTTAGCTGACTCTCACTCTCAGAAGGCTGTCCCCTTTTAGCAGGTGAATGAGCATGTATCGCAGTGCCGACGTAGCCGAAGCAACCGGGTCACCATCAGGGGCGCGAATATTCAGAAAAGGGAGAGGTACAGATACCGTTGTTGGACCAGGGAGCAAGTGTATAGGCACCTTTTGTTTCTCAAAGACGAGTTCGCGTCGTGAGAAAAACATTCAAACGGAAGGTTTTGTCAGTTTTCCGCCTCCGGGATCCCTCGCCGGGTCCCAGGACTGTCAGAAAATGATCCGGGATAGAAAACCAGCTTTGGGGAAGGGGTCGTGATATCCAAGGGCCCCGTATTGAAACAAACAAGACATCGGATGCTTTGGACCAGGTCACTCCCAGTGGCAGGGGGGTGGAAAATGAGAGTATCTATGACCCTCCGCATCTGGGAGCCCGTCAGCGTGCTACCTTTTCTGTTGTTGTCCGAGCGCACGCCGATTTGTCAAGCAGTAGCACGCTGATGGGTTTCCCGCTGCGGCGCGCCGTTGGCTGTGCTTCTGCTCCACCAGTTGCTCTTGCATCGCGTCGCGCCCTGGGGCAGAGCGGCTGCCCTCCCCAAATGGACAACAGCAAGAGGGCGCGAGGGTACGAAGGTAGCCGCGCATCGCGGGGCGCGAGGGCGCCCAGTTGGGCGGCCCAGATCTAGGCCTCCCAAACTGAGTCTATGTATATGGGGCCGGAGGATCGCGTCGCATCGCCGATGCATCGGCGATGCGGCTCGATGTGGAGCCCAATTTTCTCCGCGATGGCGTCGCCGATACACCGCCGTTGTCGCCGATGCACCGCCAATGTATCGTTGATGCATTGGCGATGCGGCGTGAGCGATCCTCCGACCCCATCTACTCGGACCCCACCTGGCTGGCCTCTGCTAGAGGCAGCGGCGCCAGCGCACGCAGTTGTGCTGGTCCATGCTATGGACCAGTTGCCCAGCGATTCTTGGGGGGGGGCTACTGCGGGATGGGCAGTTGTCGAAATGCATGGAATAACCCCACAGGGTGGGCGGGGAGCTTTGAACTACCCGGTCCAGCAGCCCCTTCGCTTAAGATGTTTTCATTCATTATTTCAGGAATCGCGTTTTCGCTTCAATATTGGCTACATGTTTGGTCTGGACGTTCACGGTCCTTCGTACGACATTATATGTCAAGGTGCACATGGCTGTGTTCTCACCCACAGAATAGGTAGGAATGCACGCTTTCATCAGTTGACCCCTTACTCGACCCGCCTCTTCTCCTTTGCTGCTGCTATTGGAGTGCTTTTTGTTGGGTGGCTTTTCATTGAAGTGTCCACTCCCCCCCCGCGGCGCGCATCCTGTTCATCGGGGGAAGTCGTGAGGCTCAAATTGTGTCGTTGGCTCAGGCAGTCTTGGGACCACTTCCTCAACCTTTAGTCAGGAATTGCACTCTCGCTTCAGATTTCCTTGCAATATGTTCAGGAGTCGTGCACTTGCCTCACACTTTACAAAGATCGCTTCAATGTCCCGCCCACCCGACCCGCCCGCTATGACCCGGCATCCCGACCAGCCTGTCAGCGTCCGCCCGCCCGAGCCGCGGGGTAGGGTCCGCCCGCTTGCCTGCTTGAAGCTCGCCCACTTCAATGTCCTGCCCGACCCGCTCGCAAGGGCCCGCCCGCCCGACCCGCCCGTTCGGGCCAGCCCTCCAGACCCGCCCACGAAGGCTCCGCCCGCCCGACCTGCACATTTGAATGCCCCGCCCGGCCCGCCCGTGAGGGCCAGCCCATATTGTAGCATCGTTGGTGCTTGCCTGCGCGCTCGCGGGTGCAGTTTGGGGGTCTCTATTGGAGGGTCTTTGGGCCCTCCTCTGGGGCCGCTTGGGGGCCTTCTGGCAGTCTCGGAGGCCACCTTCTGGGAAAGGGCGTCTTGGAGGCAGTGTTGGAGGATTGTCTTGTAGCATCGCTGGCACTTGCATGCGTTTGCGGGGACATGTTTTGGGGCCCCTTGGGGAGCTCTTGGGGTCTCTTGGGGGCGTGTCTGGGTAGCCTACGGGGGCTCCTCGGGAGCCTCTTGGAGGTCTCTCGGGGGTCCTCTTGGGGGCTTTCTGGCGGTCTGGGGGGGGGGGGGGGGGCAGTTGTCGGGAAAGGATGCAGAATTTCCCTCTCTTCGGGCCTTCTTGGAGGGTTTGGGGATATCTTGAGATGCCTCTGGGGCCGTCTTGGAGCCCTCCTGGGCTGTCTCGTGGCTGTTCTGGTGGCCTCTTGAGTTCAAGTGTGGCAATCTTGGGAACTGAATGGGCATTTTTGGGCGATCGTAAGACTGAAGAGGCGGTAATGCCCAAATCTTTCAGGCACTCTTAGAACAATCATCAACTGTTGGCCTCTCGGGGGCCTCTTGGAGCTGGTTTTGGCATTTGATTTGATATCTTGAAGCCTTTTGGGAGTGTGTGGAGGCCATCTTGGAACCTGCCACCCATGGCTTCCGACTCGAATGACCTCTTGGAGCTCCCTTGGGGTCTCGGGGCGCTCCTAGGGTGCTTTTGGGGGTCCTGAAGGCAGCCTCCGGGAATTCTGGCATCTGTGACACCGACCGCCCAGGACCTGCCCAGGGACCGCCATGGGATCGCGGAGTTGCCTCGGATTGAATTGAACTCGAGTTGTCCTGGATCACATTCTGTCCTGTGTAGATGGTTATTGTCCCGTACCCTGAGGGATCACGAGCTACTTCGGATCAAGCGGTTAAAGTGTTTCTTGGATCTCATTTTGCGGACACCAAACAGGGCCCCACGGCAGGTTCGCGCCGCATTGACGCGGCGGGCGACGCTAGCTCGGACATTCAAGTGTGAACGCCGCCAGTGGCCCGGAACCGGCCGATATCGACAGGTTGGCGATGTCGGAAAGCCCCGATCGTCCAAGGTGGAGCGAGCCACGCGACGACAGAAACCAATGTCGACGTCATCGCGACATGAACCCTCTCCACCCGGACCAGGTCTATCCCATACATATGATTCGGGTGCCCAAGCTGTCGTGGTCGTCGTCCTCGTCGTCGTAGTTGTCGTTCTCGTCGTCGTCGTCGTCGTCCTCGTCATCGTCCCCATCGTCGCCGTCGTCGTCGTCGTCACCGTCGTCGTCGTCGTTGTCGTCGTCGTCGTCCCCATCGTCGCCGTCGTCGTCGTCGTCTTCGTCGACGCCGTCGTCGTCGTCTTCGTCGTCTTCCTCGTCGTCGTCGTCGTTGGTCGTCGTCGTCGCCGCCATTCTGGCGGCGGAGGCGCTCGCTGCGATCGGTGGCGCGCGGCTGGGCCGCCGCGGCGAGGGCTGCAGCGCGTCGGCGGAGAGCGGCAGAGGAGCTGTCCCGGCGCCTGCGCGAGGCACTCGAGGGAGGGGATGGGCCGAGCTCTCGTTTTTTCCCCCTCTCTCTCTCTGTCTCTTTCCCTCTCTCTCTCTCTTTCTCTTTTTTGTTGTTCTCTCTCTCTATATATATATATGAAAATAAATATCCATATTATATCTGCGCATGTACCGTAGCACCTCGCAGTCGCGAATAAGGGTGAGGGGGCGGCGGGGCCGTCTGCAGTCTACGAGGCTATGAACAAGCCGCAGGCGCCTAATTTCTACAAAGAATACAACGAGCCCGCCGCCAGCGCTGATTTTTTGTTACAGCAATGTGGGTGGGTCGCGGGGTGGGTCGCGGGTGGGTCGTGGGTGGGTCGCGGGCGGGTCGCGGGTTGGGTCGCGTGTGGGTCGCGGGTGGGTCGCGGGCAGGATGCGAGTGGGTCGCGGAATGGGTCGCGGGGGGACGATGCCAAACAACAAACAACAAACAACCACCACCACCAACAACGACAACAAGCAACAATCACAACAACATAATCATCAGCAACAACAAAATCAACATCAAGAATCCTCATCGCAGAATCCCACTTCAGCCACGCACCCAGGGACATTGAATGACCGTTCGGCCCCCACACTCTGATATATAATCCGCCGTCGTTCACGTGATCCTCGTTTGCTCTCTGACTCTCTCTCGCTCTCTCTCTCTCTATCTCTTTCTCTCTCTCTCTCTCTCGCACTCTCTCCGTCGCCGTGCCGCGCCAGAGGGAGGAGGAGGAGGTGAACGAGGAAGATAATCGGAGGAGAAGGGAGGAGGTGGAGGAGTAGTGGAGGAGCACGAGGATGAGTGGGAGGAGCAGGAGGAGAAGGAGGGGGAATAGTGAGAACATGGGCGAGTAGAGGGATGTGTACCAGAGCCAGCGTGGAACTCAATCAGTGCCTTTCTAGCAGTGTATGTTTTGTAATCTATGTGGAACAATATATGTGGGGCAATCTACGTGGTGCAATCCATACACACGTACATACATCTATCCATGTATAGGTATCGATTTGCGGCGCAACATATGTGGTGCGACCTATATGGTGTGATCCATAGTGTGCCACCTATGTTGTGCAACGTATGTCGTGCGATCTAGGTTGTGCAATATGTGTTGTGGCCAACCTGGGTTTAGCAGTCTTTGTGGTGCCACCTATGTGGTGCAGTCGATGCGATTCAAGCTATGTCTCGACTCATATGCAACTGGCTCGAGTTCGCGTTCGACGCACAACAATGCCCCGACCAAGCTGGCTTCAGACGTGGCTACGGCACCGAAGACCACCTTTTCACCACGACAATACTGCACGAGCAGTCAGATCGTTGGCAGCTACCTCTCTGGGCATCCGCTATCGATTTTTAAAAAGGCATTCGACTGCGTAAGGCACAGCAAACTTTGGGAAGCTGTACGACAACAGCACATCCCTGATGCATATATCACTTTCTTACAGCAGATGTACTGCAACCAGACAGCCACGGTCAGGACAGACACTAACAGCCGACATTTCCACATACAGCGTGAAGTGAAACAGGGAGATCCCCTCAGCTCATTCTTGCTCAACGCGCTGATAGAACACATTCTCCGGAAACTCAAGGCAATTTGGCATCGAAAGAGGTTTGGCATCAAACTTGGTTACGCGAGTGGTACTAGCATCACCAACCTAGGCTTCGCGGACGACGTCTTGCTGTACGGCACGAACCTACGACAGCTTACTTGTATGCTACGAGACCTCAAAAGCCAGGCATCGCGCTGCGGATTGTCACTCCACCTACAAGACCAATACCCTTACAAACGTCAGCCGGAGGATGGGGAGAACAATATCGCACGTCATGTTGGACGACGCACGCGCCGACATCTTGCACCACGACCAGAGCACAACATATCTAGGCATAAAACTGTCGTTCCGAAGCTTCCACGGGCACGAACTGTCGAACAGGGTCGCTGCAGGATGGGCGAAGTTCGACCAGTTGCGGGACGAACTTACGAACAAACGGTTTCCATTTCGCAGCAGACTACGACTGTTCAACGGCCAAATCACACCTTGCGTTATGTACGGGTGTTGCTCGTGGGCTCTCACCAGGGACATGCTCCTCACTCTGTGGAGGACACAACGGAAGATGATTCGCGTGATCGTGGGCGTGCCGAGAAGACGATCCCGGCAGGAAAACGACGACGCAACACCCCATGCCGTCATCATAGCCGCCGACGCCGACAACCAGCACGACCCAGGTCCACGCAACAGAAACGACGATGCCAACAACGATGGCCTGGACGCCTGGGTGGATTTCATGCGCAGGAGCACCTACGAAGCCATAGCTATTGCGGAGCGCACGTACGTGAAATATTGGACATATATTTTCTATACGACCACCATTCGGATGATAAGGACGTTCGGGGGGGGGAGGAACCAACGTCTCACTCGATCGGTCACGCTATCGATCTCATGATCGGTCTCGCTCGATCGATCTCACTCGATCGATCTCACAATCGATCTCACTCGATCTATGTCATTCGATCGATATGACTATCGATCTGACTATCGATCCCATAATCGATCTCACGATCGATCTCACAATCGATATCACATACGGCTTCACTATCGATCTCACTATCGATTTCAAAATCGATCTCACAATCAACGTCATCATCATCATCCACAGCATCGTCATCAAAGTCTTCAACATCATCATCATCATCGGGATGCCATCATCATCAGCATTACCGCAGCACCATCATCACCAACATGTTCATCATCACCATCATCATCGGGACACCATCATCGCCACCATCATCATCAACATCATCATCGGGACACCATCATCAAAATCAGCATCATCGGAACACCACCATCCTCATCATGTCATCATCACCATCATGCACAACATCAAAATCATCTTCATCAGCGGGACACCATCATCTGCATCAGCAACATCATCGTCATCATCAACATCGCCATCATCATCATCATCATCGTCGGGACACCATCTTCACCGTCACCATCGTCATCATCACCATCATCCGGATTGGGACATCATTCTCATCATCAACATCAGCATCCTCATCATCACCATCATCGGGCCACTACCATCGAAAATATCATCATCACCTCAACATCGTCCTCATCATCAACATGACCAGCCTCATCGGGACACCATCATCGCCATCATCATCAACATGATCATCATCATCGGGACACCGTCATCATCATCACCGTCATCATCAACATCATCACCATCAACTTCATCATCGTACTCACCGGGACACCATCACCATCATCATCATAACATACTCATCCCATCATCATCGACATGATCAGGATCATCTACATCATCAGCTTTTGGACACCACCATCACCATCAGCGACATCACCATCTTGAACATCGTCACCATCGGGAGACCATCATAATCACCACCATCATCATCATCATCGACATCGTCAACATCACCATCGTCATCACCATCATCGGGACACCATCATCGTCACCACCATCATCATCCTCAGCAACATCATCATCAACATCATCGTCATCATCGGGACACCATCATCCTCGTCACCATCATCATCACCACCACCAGCATCATCATGATCATTGGGACACCATCATCATCAACATCAGCATCCGCATCATCACAATCATCGGGCCACCATCATCAAAATCAGCATCATCACCTCAACATCATCCCCATCATCAACATCACCATCATCATCGGGACACAATCATCGTCATCATCATCATCAACATGATCATCATCATCGGGACACCATCATCATTACCGTCATCACCAACAGCAGCACCATCAACCCCATCATCATCACCAGGACACCATCATCATCATTATCGTGTCATCATCATCCCAGCAGCATCAACATCATCAGGATCATCAACATCAGCATCATTGGGGCACCATCATCAACAGCAACCTCAACATCAACAACATCGTCACCATCGGGACACCATCACCATCACTACCAGCATCGTCATCATCATCATCATCATCATCATCAACATCGTCATCATCATCACCGTCATCGTCATCATGAGCATCGGGACACCATCATCATTACCACCATCATCATCATCAACAACAACATCATAGACATCACCATCATCATCATCATCGGGACACCGGCGGGGCACCGGCGGGACACCGCGGGCCAATAGCCCCCGGAAAGGAATCATTTGGTCCGGCCTCGCCTCAGCCGGAGTCGGGAGACCGGCGGGACACCGCGGGCCACCGGCCCCCGGAAAGGAATCATTTGGTCCGGCCGCGCCTCAGCCGGAGGAGACTTTCTTCTCGCCCGCCCACGCAGCTTCGCCTCGCCCGCACGCACCGCACGCACGAACACGAAACCGAAACCGATTTCCCGGTAGGGGGGCTCTCCGTTCCATTTCGCTCTCACCCCCTCACCTCCAACAAAAGGAGGTGGCACTACGCAGCCCGGGCCGCAGGCCACAGATGGACGAGGCGTTGTATATTTTCGGGCCCGAACGTGCACGACGCACGACGAGCAGAACGACGACGCGGCGGTCAGCGAAAGTCTTGGGACGATGATATAGTGTCGTTTACGAAGAGTGCTACAGAGTACCAATGCGACATCCAATGGGTAGATATGGCATCACATGATCAATTGTGGAACGGTTTGAAGGGCGGCTTTCTCAGCTACATGGATGGATACCTGTCCCTTCCCCAACGAGGCTCCAATAAAACCATCCGATTTGAACCCAGGGGCTCCCCTATCTCCGACACTGGTTTCGTCTCCAACTCCCGCCCCATCTCTCCGACACTGTTTCGGCGCCCGCCTTTCCGATTCCAGCACCGATTCCAGCTCCCAGCTTTCCGACTCCAGCGGCCGTCCCGTCTCTCCGACTCTGGTTCCGAGTGCAGATCCGATCTCTCCGGCTCTGACTCCGGTTCCCGTTTCTCCGATTCCAGTTCCCATCCCATCTCCCCGACCCCGGTTCCGCCGATCCCAGCTCCCGTTTTTCCGACTCCGGCTCACGATTCTGATTTTTATGTTGGCAGGAATGGTTGAAGGTTTTCCGACTCTAGCTCACGATCTAGATTATTTATGTTGACAGGAATGCTTGAATGTCTCCCTCTGGTTCCGACTCCGGCTCCCATCTCTCCTCCAGCCCTGGCTCCGGCTCCCGACTTTACGATTCCAGCTCCCATCCATTTTTAAGACTCCGTTTCCAATGTCGGCGCCCATTTCTCCGATTCCAGCTCCCTGGCTTCCGACTCCGGCGCCCGTCCCGTCTCTCCGACTCCGGCTCCGACTGTGGTTCCCGTATTTCCGACTCCGGCTCCAATTCCAATTCTCGCCTTTCAGGCTCCAGCTCCCATCCCGCCTCCCCGGACCCCGGATCCGATTCCAGCTCCCGCCTTTTCGACTCCAGCTCACGATCTTGATTATTCATGTTGGCGGAATGGTTGAAGGTATTCTGCAGATTCCGACTTCGATGGGCCCGATTTGCTGCGACGTGAGAGCCGGACATCCACGACCTCCGGCAAGCAGTCCGCAGACACGGGGGTCTGACAGCAAACATGTTTGAAGCGAACGATGATTAACACTTAGCACAGGACAGCACCCAATGGAACAATTTGGAACTCGCGTTCCTACGCCGCACACGCAGCACTGACCACAAGTTCCACATCTGCAACTGAGGGCCTCGGCCCGCCCGCGCCGGCCTTCCAGGCCCCGCCTCCCCGGCGGACTCAGGCGCGCCTCGCCTTGCCCTTGCCCTTTCGATCTGGTTTGTGACACGCATGTGGGTCAATCTATGTTGTGCGATCTATGTTTCAAATGCACGGTGCAATATATATATATATATATATATACGGTGTACATATTTATATTGTTTTGATGTTGTCCTCTCCCCCTGCTCGTGCAAACATCCCAACCTCCCACCCGCAACTTGGTCGCGAGACCCCTTAAGACCGTGACGGCCGGTACTAAATTGCACTTGGCAACGACACCGACGCCGACGACGACAGCGACGACGACGACGCCGACGAAGACTGCGACGACACCGACGACGACTCCGTCGACTTCGACGACGACGACAAAGACGACGACGACACCGACGAGGACGACAACGACGACGACGACGCCGACGCCAACAACGACTACGACGAGGATGACGCCGATGACGACGCCGACGACGACGACGACGACGACGACGACGACGACGACGACGACGACGACCCGACGACGACCCGACGACGACGACGACGCCGACGACGACGACGACTGCGCTGGCGACGACGACGACGAGGACGAGGACGACGACGACGACGACGGTGACGAAGTAGGAGGGACGACGACGAGACGCCGACGACGGACGACGATGACGACGCGGGAGGAGGAAGGACGACCACGGCGTCAACGACGACGGAAACGACGACGACGCCAAAGAGGACGACGACGGCGACGACGAGGAAAGGCAGGCTGATCACGCCGACGACGATGACGGCGTCTTCGCTTCGGTGATGGAGGTTTTCGAGAGAATTCGAAATGCGCGCGCGGCAGACGCGCGAGAGTGGCTCGCATGGTTTTTATGTGACACGGACCGTGCCACCCCAGCACGCACAATGTTGAACAGCTTATGGTTGTCTTAAGAACTCGCAAGAACGCGCGCGCGCACGTTTTCGTTGAAAACCCGCCCTGCTAACCCTGTTTATATATATCTATATATATATATCTATTTTGGACACTCGATTTCGAATTCCTTCCGAAGCCGAAGGTCTTTGAATGATTGCGGCATGCGCTCGCGACGACGCGCGCGTGTGCACTTCGTCACATTATGTTGCAAAGGACCCTCGTGACGGCACGCGCGCAAGGGCGTTCGAACGATTTCGACATTCGCGCGCGAGAAGCCCGTTTGGTAGTATTTTCTGTTTTTCATATGAAAAAGAAGAAACAACTATGGTTTTCTTAAGAATTCGCAAGAGCGCTCGGGCATGCTTTCTGTTGAAAATCCGAGTTGCGAATCCATGATTTGTGCACTGGATTGTGAAACCCTTCCGTTACCGATGGTTTTTGAAGGATCTCGGCATGCGCGCGCGACGACGAGCGCGTGCGCACTTCGTCACATTTTGTTGCGAGGGATTCTTGAAAACTAATGATTTTGACAAGCCAGTGCGCGCGCACAGTTTTTTTGCAGAGGACGGCGGGGGGGGCCGGGACCGCCCCCCCTGGGATTATGTAAATTCACATTTAGGATGGACGATGGGTCAGAGTCCTCGTGGGCACAGATTTTCCACAGGATGCCACAGGAGGCTCCGGCTCCAGGAGGCCACATGAGGTCCCAGGAGGCATCAGGAGGCCACAGGAAGATTCAAGAGACCACAGGTCCCAAGAGCCTCCAGGAGGCCCCAGGAAGCTCCAGGAAGCCTCAGGAAGCCACAGGGGGCCACAGGAGGCCACAGGAAGCGCCAGGAGGCCCCGAGAGGCCCCAGGAGCAGGAGGCTTCAGAAGGCAACACGAGTGGCTCCAGTCCGACATGTTTTAACGAATCCTCCCTAGGACGTCAGGAGGCTCCAGGAGGCCCCAGGAGGCCACGGGAGGCTCCACGAGGCATCAGGAGGCCACAGGCAGGATGTCCCAGGAGGCTCCGGGAGGCCCCAGGAAGCCCCAGGTGGTTTCAGGAGGCTCCAGGCTCATGCGCAGAGACGCGCTCGTACTACTGAGACTCGTTCACGCTCCAATTCATTCGCAGTTAGATTCATGACCAGACCCTCACAACTCAAGCCCGCTTATCTTCGAAAACTCTTGCGCCTAGACACTCACGGCGGACAGGCCCATGCGAATCTATGCACATATGGGGAATTATTATATTGTCGCTTCGCTCACTCCGCCGGCCCATTTCGCATCACGGTGGCTGCATGGTGGTGTGCTCGCACCCATGGGGAACGGTAGGACAGGTAGGACTGTCCTCGAGGAGATCCTTGGAGGCGTCGCACCCTGTCGCGAAAAGATGATAGAGGGCGCCAAGATGGCCCAAGAGAGCTCCAGAGAGTTTCGAGACGTACCTGGGCTGTGTGATGCCTCTTGGGGTCTCTTCGGAGCGCTCTCGGGAGCCTCTGGGGAGCAGTTTTGATGCCTCCGGGGGGCTCGTGGGGGCCTCTTTGTTGGGGCTTCCTGGGGGCCTGTTGGAGGTCTGGGGGGCCTCTTGGTGTCTCTAAAGGGCCTCTTGGGGGGCTCTACGGGGGTTCTGGGTGCTTCCTGGGCGCCTCTTGGGGCCGAGAGTTTGAAAGGTCTGTTCGGGTTCCCCCTCTGAGCCCCCTCTTAAGGCCATCCTAACACCGTCTTAAAGACCGCTTAGGCCGTCTAAGCCATCTCGGACCATTTGGGGGCCTTCTTGGAGGCTTTTCGCACCTTTTAGAGGGATCTTGGGGCCTGTTGGGCCGTCGAGGGCGGTCGGCAGCTCGCAAAGGCGGTACCGTCAAAATCGCTTGCGAACCTTAGCAAAATTACGCTACCGAGGAACCCCACATACTTACTTTATGTCACGTGTGTTCACAAACCATATCACATCCCGCTGCGCCATCCTGACGAGCCAGACTGACCAGACCAGCCAGATCAGCCAGACCACCCAGACTGACCAGACCAGTCGGATCAGTCGTTCCAGCCATAACCAGCCAAATTAATCAGACCAGCCAGCCACGCCTGCTGTGCCTGGACGACCGTCGTGCATAGCGGCCGCGGTGAGAGACCACCCCCTGCGCACCCCTTGTGGTGTCGAGAAATTGCCACGCCTGCTGTGCCTGGACGACCGTCGTGCATAGCGGCCGCGGTGAGAGACCACCCCCTGCGCACCCCCTGTGGTGTCGAGAAGGTGCCACGCCTGCTGTGCCTGGACGACCGTCGTGCATCGCGGCCGCGGTGAGAGACCACCCCCTGCGCACCCCCTGCGGTGTCGAGAAAGTGCCACGCTTGCTGTGCCTGGACGACCGTCGTGCATAGCGGTCCGCGGTGAGAGACCACCCCCTGCGCACCCCCTGTGGTGTCGAGAATGTGCCACGCCTGCTAGGCTTTGCGCCAATGTCGTGGATAGCGGCCGAGCTGAGAGACCACCCCCTGCGCACCCCCTGTGGTGTCGAAAAGTGCCACGCTTGCTAGGCTTTGCGCCAGTGTCGTGGATAGCGGCCGCGGTGAGAGACCACCCCCTGCGCACCCCCTGTGGTGTCGAGAAGGTGCCACGCTGCTGTGCCTGGGCGACCGTCGTGCATCGCGGCCGCGGTGAGAGACCACCCCCTGCGCACCCCCTGCGGTGTCGTGAAAATGCTACGCCTGCTGTGCCTGGACGACCGTCGTGCATAGCGACCGCGGTAAGAGACCACCCCCTGCGCACCCCCTGTGGTGTCGAGAAAGTGCCACGCTTGCTAGGCTTTGCGCCAGTGTCGTGGATAGCGGCCGAGCTGAGAGACCACCCCCTCCGCACCCCGTTGGTGTCGAGAAAGTGCCACGCCTGCTAGGCTTTGCGCCAGTGTCGTGGATAGCGGCCGAGCTGAGAGACCACCCCCTGCGCACCCCCTGTGGTGTCGAGAAAGTGCCACGCCTGCTAGGCTTTGCGCCAGTGTCGTGGATAGCGCCGAGCTGAGAGACCACCCCCTGCGCACCCCCTGTGGTGTCGAGAAAGTGCCACGCTTGCTAGGCTTTGCGCCAGTGTCGTGGATAGCGGCCGAGCTGAGAGACCACCCCCTGCGCACCCCCTGTGGTGTCGAGAAAGTGCCACGCCTGCTAGGCTTTGCGCCAGTGTCGTGGATAGCGGCCGAGCTGAGAGACCACCCCTTGCCCACCCCCTGTGGTGTCGAGAAAGTGCCACGCCTGCTAGGCTTTGCGCCAGTGTCGTGGATAGCGGCCGAGCTGAGAGACCACCCCCTGCCCACCCCCTGTGGTGTCGAGAAAGTGCCACGCCTGCTAGGCTTTGCGCCAGTGTCGTGGATAGCGGCCGAGCTGAGAGACCACCCCCTGCCCACCCCTTTGGTGTCGAGAAAGTGCCACGCCTGCTAGGCTTTGCGCCAGTGTCGTGGATAGGGACCGCGGTGAGAGACCACCCCCTGCGCACCCCCTGTGGTGTCGAGAAAGTGCCACGCCTGCTAGGCTTTGCGCCAGTGTCGTGGATAGCGGCCGAGCTGAGAGACCACCTCCTGCCCACCCCCTTTGGTGTCGAGAAAGTGCCACGCCTGCTAGGCTTTGCGCCAGTGTCGTGGATAGCGGCCGAGCTGAGAGACCACCCCCTGCCCACCCCCTGTGGTGTCGAGAAAGTGCCACGCCTGCTAGGCTTTGCGCCAGTGTCGTGGATAGCGGCCGAGCTGAGAGACCACCCCCTGCGCACCCCCTGTGGTGTCGAGAAAGTGCCACGCCTGCTAGGCTTTGCGCCAGTGTCGTGGATAGCGGCCGAGGTGAGAGACCACCCCCTGCGCACCCCCTGTGGTGTCGAGAAAGTGCCACGCCTGCTAGGCTTTGCGCCAGTGTCGTGGATAGCGGCCGAGCTGAGAGACCACCCCCTGCCCACCCCCTGTGGTGTCGAGAAAGTGCCACGCCTGCTAGGCTTTGCGCCAGTGTCGTGGATAGCGGCCGAGCTGAGAGACCACCCCCTGCCCACCCCCTTTGGTGTCGAGAAAGTGCCACGCCTGCTAGGCTTTGCGCCAGTGTCGTGGATAGCGGCCGAGCTGAGAGACCACCCCCTGCCCACCCCCTGTGGTGTCGAGAAAGTGCCACGCCTGCTAGCCTTTGCGCCAGTGTCGTGGATAGCGGCCGAGCTGAGAGACCACCCCCTGCGCACCCCCTGTGGTGTCGAGAAAGTGCCACGCCTGCTAGGCTTTGCGCCAGTGTCGTGGATAGCGGCCGAGCTGAGAGACCACCCCCTGCCCACCCCCTTTGGTGTCGAGAGAGTGCCACGCCTGCTAGGCTTTGCGCCAGTGTCGTGGATAGGGACCGCGGTGAGAGACCACCCCCTGCGCACCCCCTGTGGTGTCGAGAAAGTGCCACGCCTGCTAGGCTTTGCGCCAGTGTCGTGGATAGCGGCCGAGCTGAGAGACCACCCCCTGCCCACCCCCTTTGGTGTCGAGAGAGTGCCACGCCTGCTAGGCTTTGCGCCAGTGTCGTGGATAGCGGCCGAGCTGAGGGACCAACCCCTGCGCACCCCCTGTGGTGTCGAGAAAGTGCCACGAGCTGTGCTGTGCTGAGCTGAGCTGAGCCGTGCTGGGCTGTGCTGAGCTGTGCTGAGCTGAGCCGAGCTGTGCTGTGCTGAGCTGAGCTGTGCTGTGCTGTGCTGAGGTGAGTTGAGCTGAGCTGAGCAGTGACGTGACGAGGGGGGGAAGAGTGAAGTGTGTGTGTGTGAGTGAGGGGAGGAAGAAAGAGAGAGGAGGGCGGGTGTGGGTGAGACGCGGGTGTGGCGCGGGTGGGAAGAGAACCAGAACCCCACGAAACATGTGGGGAATCAATGATTGTTGCGTCGTCGGGTCCTCTCGAAGTCCTCGTGGAACCCTCCTGGAGCGTCTCCGTCCGTCTTGGGACCAACGTTGACCATCTTGGAACGCTCTTGGCCGGAGGCCGTGGGGCGTGCCACCCTTTTGGCGCCTCATTGGGACGCTCGGGGTTGGCCCGAGGACGTGCCCAGGAGTTCCGGCATCTCTGACCCGACCTTGCCAGGATTTTGCGCGGGTATTTTTCGTTCGCGGACCCCTTGGGACCGCCACGCACGCGCGAACTAGAAACAGTTTGCAACTCTTACTGGAGATTGTAGCACGCCTCTGGCAAGTTGGGCCGGTGAATTCTTGGGCTCGCATTGCATATTTATGCATTGCCGCTGATCAGGCCCATCCTGGACCAGGAACGGTGTACACGCCTACCCGGGGACGGCCAAGCCAGGAGGAAGAATGCACCGCTCCTGGTCCCAGGATGGGTTTTGGCCACGAGCAGTGAATTCTCACAGATTCGGGAGCGCGGCACGTCGAGTCCTATGCTGCTGGTGCGCCCCCCTCGAGTCTCTCACCGGCTTCGAAGATAAAGTTGCGGCATCTTCGCGCCGTCTCGACGCGGCAGCGACCCCGCCTCGGGCGTTCAGGGTTGAACTCCGCCAGTTGCACAGAATCGGCCAACGCAGATCGACCTTGTGATCGAAAAGCCGCCGATCGTTCAGTGTTGTGTTGAACTGTCCACGCGGTGTCAGGAATCAACGCCGAGGTCGTCACGACGCACACCTGTCTGAACGGCATGGACGCCTTCCTGAGGTCCGCGCGGATTTCTTGGGTCGGCGCTGGAGCCCCCTCCCTGGCCAGCGGGCGGAGCGCGCTGGGAGCGGCGCCGGGAGCGGTGCCGGAGGCGCCGCCAGGGGAGTGCAGCGCCGATCCAAGATATCCGCGTGGACCTCCAGGAAGGGTATGTTCATGCCATCCAGACAGGCAGGTGCGTGCCTTGTCGCATGGATTGTTCAACCTCGAGCAATCGGCGCTTTTCTATCGCGCGGATCTCCGAACAATTCTGCTTAAATGTTTGGTTTCTCTAGCACATTGCCCAGAAAGGGGCGGTGATGATTTGTTCCTTGGCTGCCAGGTTTTCTTGTTACCAGGTTCGGCTTGACCGACCCCTTGAAAACCTACCCCTCCGTGACGATTCCCCCGCCTCGTTGCAACACATGGGCAAGCAGCCCAGAGGGGAAATCGGCCACGCGCCCAGGGGGGTTAGCAGAAGGGACAAGGCTTCTTAGAGGCAATCTTGCTTGTTAGAAGGCGTGTGCCTTATCTGTAGGTGTAGGGCCGGCGCCTTCTGATAAGCAGCCGCTTTCTACGAAGCTTCCCCCTTCCCCCCTACCCCCTTGTCCGCGCCGCCAAGACGGGGTCCCCCTCGCCACGGGAGGGGTCGGCTTGGCCGGGCCAGATGGTGCCCCGCGCGTCCAGAGACGAATGTTCAAACACCAAGGGCCGATTGCCGCTCGATGCTTCTTTGGGCGGCGCGCGCAAGGGCTTGGCTCAAGGGGGGGGGGCCTCCTAAGAAGGCGGCGCGCTTCTTAGAAGGCAAGGGCCTTCTCAGAGGGGCCTGGAGGTCACTAAGAGAAGCGGGGAGGGCTTCTAAGAGGGCCCCTGCCTTCTGAGAAGCTCACCCGCCTTCTCAGGAGGCCGCCACCCTCGCGCAACCCCCTTGTGCGCGCCGCCAATTCTTGAAACTCCCAGAACACATCCTGAGCCAATTGCACTATGGCGCCTTATCTACGTCCTAACGAAGGCGGGGCGCTGCTTCGGTCGAACGGTGTGAGCTTTCAGGGTGCGTTGGCTCCCCCACGGCCCCACGGCCAGCTGCATCATTGATCCCCTTGACACGGTTGTTAGTCCGGTGCTCGCCACGGCCTTAGCAGAGAGAGAGAAGTGAGCCCCCAGGCGGCGCTCCGAAGGGCGCTCGCCCGCGCATGGCGGAAGGACTTTGCTTTGCTGGCCTGCTTGGTCAGAGCCATTCATCATTTTGGATTCGGGTTCCATGCCAATTCTTGGTGTGTGTATGTGTGCGTGCGTACATGTATTTGCATGTGTGTGTGTGTGTACGCATGCGTGCGCGCGTCTGCATGTTTGTGTGTGTCCTGGTACGTGTGCGAAAACAGTGTTCGGTGGCCAGAAGAGGAGGGCGGGCGAGTTGGTCGATGAGACGGAGGGGGGAGGAGCCTGGTGGGTGAAGGATGGAGCGTGTAGGATAATAAAATGGAGGTTGGAGGAGAAGATTGGGGAGGTTGGACGAAGAGAAAGAGAGAGAGAAAGAGATAGGGGGATAGAGAGGGAGAGAGAGAGAGAGAGAGAGAGAGAGCGAGAGAGAGAGTATGTCCGATGGCGGTGTGCCTTTTACCATCGCATGGCGCAGGGCTAGGCAGCCAGCTCCTCGGCTATGAGCGCTGGTGACCTGAGGAGCCCCCCTGCAGGAGCCAAATGCTTCAGAGTGCGATCCAGAGGCCTCGGGAACCAAAAGTTGATGCGCAGTCCCCCTACTACGTGCAATCCAAAGGTCTCGGGAACCAAAATTTGACGCGCAGTCTCTTTACTGCGCCTCTCCAGGATGACCGGGGCGACGAGGAGAAGGAGGAGGAGACGGGGCGGGAGGAGAGAGGAGAGTCCCATTCACCGCGCCTGCGTGCGCGCATCACTCGGACTCTGCTCACCGGATTCCTCCAAGCCCCCAGGAGAGCAATATTGATCCAACTGCCGTTCCCATCGACCTGATCGAGCTGGCGATGAACTGGCGTTCCGAATCGTCGTAAAAGGTGAACGGCAACCCAATGTCGTCGGCTAGCCTTTGAATCTGACGAGCTTCTCGCGCGTGCGTGACCCGCAGCGTGGTCCATGCTTTCAAGACATCTTCGTACCTGGAGTCTAGCTGTGTCGGCAACGGTAATGTGAATGACAGCCCCACATTCACGATGTACACCAACGTGAAGCCAAGCATTGAAATACATCCCAAGGCAATCCAGCACTTGATAAGTAAAACCACGAATTGCCAAAATGAGCACGCCCAGAACCACGCAGAGTTCTCCGTAGCCGAAGCCATCCCAAAATCTAGTCAGATGCCCTGGCCCCTGATGATTGCCAGAACGCCCTCAGCCTTCTTCTTCGGGTCCTTCGGGATGTCAACCTCCGCGCTCTTGTACATTTTGTTGATGTTGCCCACGACGAGCTTCTTCTTCATGGCTTTCTGTATGCCCTTCACCAACGTCTCGGTGGAGTCGGAATCCTTGATCTCCGCGTCGCTGCCAACCAGTGAACGCAACCAGCCAAACTCAGAGCGAGACAACGTCGTCGAGCCAGAACCGTTTCGAGAGTCGCGGCCCCCATCAGGTCCATCGCGTGAACCCTGACCTCCACGACCACCGTGATCACGAACATCCGGCGGCGCAGGAGGAAACTCACGTCCACGTGGCGGCTCTGCCATGCCCCGCATGTCCTTGAGCACGTCCTCGAACGTGGACTTCATCGCCTCGGCCAGGAGCAGGCCCGTCGCCCTGTGCTCCTTCTCGCGGTCCTTGAACGCCTTCTCCCGCTGCATGTCGGCAAACTCCGGGTCCGCGCGCGCCAACTGGCGTCGCAGGTTCTCAACGTACTGCTCCCTCGAGTCTTCCTCCTCGAGGCGCTCGACCCACTGAGGCTTGCGAGGGCCGCGGCGGTCCCAGCCCCCATCATACGGTCCGGGGGCCCACTGACCGTAACGGCTACCACCAGAATAGTCCCTGCCACGATGATCATCACGGCGGCCATCACGACGCTCAGAGGGATGCCGGCGCTCACCTCTCGAGTAACCTTTGCCTCCCATGGGCGCCTGCGTGCGGAGCTTCAGCCAGCGAAGGAAATGGAATCGCACCTTCTGAGCCGCAATGCACCACGGGAGACGGAAGACAAGGGCTCTGAGCAACGAAGCCGGATATGAAAGATAATGCATCTCCGGAACCGCCTCAAGAATCGAAAGAGCGGCAACTGACGGATCAAGGCCAAGCATTCGTGATCGAGCCAGCCTCCCAGCCAGGGCCCCATAGAGAAGACCGAAGGAGCGAGGTAAACAGCCAGGCCAGTCCAAAATCGTTCGAACACCCTTCCTGGACTTTTCGTCGTACAGCCATTCCCGGTTCAAGTTCTTAGGGAGGAAACGATGCTCGGCCCAACCGCGGACAATTCCAAGTCAAGCCACCGAACTGCGCAATCACGGGGGCGATGCTCGAAAGCGGGTGAAAGTTTCACGCCGTAAACAGCCTTGGTATACATTGATGTGCAATCTTGGCAATACGACGGACTTATACTCAAGATATCGTCAACGAATCGTTTCAGACCGACGTCGACGCCTCCAGTCGGACGTTGCACAAAACCCATCCGGAGAAATCGATCGGGATCCCGTTCTGCCTGAATCTCTGCGCGCACAGCAAGATACTGAGGCCAACGCCTGACAGAACGCCCCCAATCGGTAGGCCTTGCAATTCAAAAATGCCCCCCACGAGACTGACCAAACTCACCCAGCAGAAGGCTAGCATTCCCCGGGCAACGTCCTCAGTAGTAATGCGGAACCATCCTCGTGGACACGTTGACGAAGTGGACGGTGCCACCTGGACTCGTCTGGCACGCCGTACGAGGACAGCACCACAAGGCACAACGGCCTCGAAGGAGGCCGCCACAACCTGCCACGCTTCCAAGACAGCCGAAGATGAGCACTGTTCGTAGGCCTGGTCCGCGTCGTGCACGGTCAAGGTAAGACAGTGGAGTTGGCACCCACACCGTAAACAGGACGGGGAAATTTCCGCAGACAACGATGAGCGTAAAGAGCGAACCTTGTCAGCAATCTGGCCCATCTCGAACACCTCACAACCGGCCCCAGACATCGAGATCATAGCCCTCGCCGCACGCCCAAGCATCTTGTAGCCATAACCGCCAGGAACATTCGAGGAATCGACCACGCGCCGCATGCAGGAGTGGTTCTGCTTGAAGCAAATCCGGTCGCCCTTGGAAGTGAAGCACTTGGCCTTGATCAAAGGAAACACCGTCGGAATCTTCGTCTGGCACATCGGCGAAGGTACCTGGCGCCATCCTCGAAGCCAAAGCGGAAGGCCCAAATGAGCGCGTGCCCAGAGCCAAGACTGAACGGCCTCTTCGGTGAGGTCTGGCCTTGGCCGCCACGTAGGGTCTCGAAGGACTGCTTGACATAAGTATCTTGCCAGGTCGGGTCCATTTGCTCTCCAAACTTGGTCTTGGTCTTTATCGTCACAAACTAAGATCACCGAGGAAGGACCCCAGGCTGCTACCGACCTGGACGAAGAAGGTGGGCATGGAGAACACGCGCTCACAGACAACGACATGATATGCTCCATGCCCGCCCACTCTGGAGGAGCCGCTGGTACTCGCCTCACCAAGCTCTGTCGTGCCTGGCGGATGTTGGCCACACCATTGCGGATGACGCGGCGGTGAAGTCGCTGACCCAATGCCCAGTTGCAGAAAGCCTGAGTACACTCGCCAGGTAAATGGTCTGCCACGGGCCATTGGGGCAGCCGCCAAGACCCAGGAATCGCATGGAGGAGCCGAGGAGGTAGGAGCACAGTCTCTGCATCCAGTGGTTCAGGTAGTGGTCGAGCTTTGAACGTGCGGAAAAATCGGCTTGCAGATACCTTGTCCTTCCAAACCGGGACCTTCGAGAAACTGTACTTCATTCGAGGTTGTATCCACCGCCTCGCCTGTCGAAGTCGGATACTGGAAAGACTCGCTGACACACACGATTTTAAAATGTTCAATTTGACAGGGTCTTTCAACTGACAAGGTAGACGCACGCGGGGAACGCGAACCGAAGGAAGACCATGAACACGGAGTAGCTGGTCGATGCCAGCCATCACTGCGACAAGCCGATGGTAAGAATCTACCAGGGAAGACGCCAGCCACGCCGCACGGAAGAGAAAATCACAAATTTCCTGAATCGGCCAGTTGGGTAGCTTCAAACGCTTGCGATAACAGCCAAGCCAAGACAAGAACAAACCAACTCGATCACGATCAAAAATGTTTATCGGCCCCACTGTCTGAGAACTGTCAAGAGCATCGCGTTGGTGTCGAACAGACAACACACTGAAGGGGGCAAACTCAGCGAGCACGCCCGGGAGAATATCTTGAATTTCCAATTGGCGCCGAAGTTTTGGACAGGTGGGAAAATCGATGTCCAGATTGTGCGCGTAGACGCTGATGCTGCCGTCGGTGCTAAAGGTGAGGCACGTCGTTGCCAGGATGGAGGTCGACGTCGTACTTTCCGCTTCTTTTCACCAAATAGCAAAGCCTGTCCTTTTCGAAGGGAAGCCGATGACGCGACCTTCTCGTCCGCAGCGTTTGCCAGAGGCTGTACCTGGCGGATCGCATAAGACTCCAAAGAAAACGCTCCAACACTCGACTTCGTCCAAACACACGGCAAGAAGAATACGGAACCAAGGCTCCGCCGCAACAGCTTATAGCGAGGTCGATCTCCCGGAGGCTTGAAAGGAAAAAAAAGATATCGAACGTGTTCGGATAGCCGGCCGCAAAGCCCAGGAAGCCGTTCACGACACAACTTCGTTTTCCCACAATAGACACCCACATGGTTGGCTAGGATGTATACAACGCCCGCCATGCCCGCAACGGAGCCAGTAACAGTCGCTCGGACCAACTTGAAGACCAAGTACGAATCTCGACCTGCAAGGGCATCGTGCCATTCTGGAGGGAGAAGAATGAGAACACGCCGAGCCCATTGAGGAAGCTGCTGCAGTTGCAACGCCTGTCGAAGCCGCAATATCCTAGACACAATGAGCAGATGCGCCAACGTCCCGAACAGGTGTGCTCCACGGAGACGTGGCTGACCACCAGATGCACAGCCAAACGTTGAAGTACACCAAGCAATGCCATAGGAAATTGAAGCGATGGCCGCCGATGATGCACTGATGGATGTGTGGTGCCATGCCCAATCAGCAATCTCAGCAGCAACCCCAGACTGCGAAGGATGTCGATGAAATGCTCCACTGAAGAACTCCACGGTCGTCGGAGAAACCTGTCCTGGCCACGGCCACTTCGTTCGCTGTCCCTGCAAGACCTCAGTCGGAACCGGCAGGACGGCCGCGTAGCCGGACGAAACCAGCAGGAGCAGCTGAGACCAGAGAAGACAACGAGAATGGCGTGCTGACCGGTTCGCCGTCATCGACCATAGCATATGGAAATAACGAATATGTAAGAAGTAGAACGCAACCACCCCGCACCACAGCTAGATACCACAGTCCGAGATCCTGCACTCCTGGAACCTTGATCACCCGTCGCCGCTGCTGCAGCCAGAACAGATCAAGAGAGAGAGAGTATGTCCGATGGCGGTGTGCCTTTTACCATCGCATGGCGCAGGGCTAGGCAGCCAGCTCCTCGGCTATGAGCGCTGGTGACCCGAGGAGCCCCCCTGCAGGAGCCAAATGCTTCAGAGTGCGATCCAGAGGCCTCGGGAACCAAAATTTGATGCGCAGTCCCCCTACTGCGTGCAATCCAAAGGTCTCGGGAACCAAAATTTGATGCGCAGTCTCTTTACTGCGCCTCTCCAGGATGACCGGGGCGACGAGGAGAAGGAGGAGGAGACGGGGCGGGAGGAGAGAGGAGAGAGGAGAGAGGAGAGAGAGGAGAGAGAGAGAGAGAGAGAGAGAGAGAAAGAAAGAAAGAGAGCAAGAGAGATATATAGAGAGAGCGAGAGAGATATAGAGAGAGAGAGAGACAGAGAGTGAGATGGAGGACGGGATTGAAGGAGTGATGAGAAGGCACAGAGGGGACGACGAACAAGGAGACGAGGGGGACGAGGGATGAGGAGGAAGTGGGCTGAGGAGAAGGAGAAAGGCCGAGGAGGAGGGTGGATGGAGGGATGACGAGGGTCGAAAAGTTGAGTGGTGGCAGCAGCAGCAGCAGCAAAAGCAGCATGGTGGGCTTGGGGAGGGGGGGTGCGCGGTAACTGCGCCAGCCGCCCCCCGCAACAGCGGGGGTGCAGAGGATCCAGCCCGAGGCTTGGCCCACACCCTCCAGCAGCCCTTCGAGGCCCCCCATAACTCGGCGGCGAGCCCAGGGGGGTAGGTCAGAGGGGATCAGGGTAAGCCAGGTGCGCTGCAGCGCCGACGCGGATGCTGCTGCCCGAAATGCGCGCTGCGCGGGGCCGACAGCTGCGGGTATTCATGGCGGCCCAGCAGCTGCTGATTGCAACGGCGTGCCGCCGTGAAAGCGAACCGCGGCAGCCGCGGGCAGGGCCGCCCTCGCGCGCGCCGGCGATGGACTGTTCCCGGGCTTCGTCCTCACTGCGAGCCGCGACCGCAGGACGCTGGAGGCGGCGCAGGCGTCTACGCAGCCGCCAGCCTTCGCCAGGGCGCGCCGACCGAACCGCCGAGGGGGCCGCGGAAGAGACGTGTGCCACCGTGGGCGGCGGCCCTCCTGCTGGTGCTGGCGGCGCGCCCCGGCGGGGGCCTGGAGGCTTGGCGCGCGGCGCTCGCGGCGCTCCTCCCCCCCTCCTCTGCCGCTGGGCTCTCGACGCGTCTGTAAAAAACAATACACTGTTCCCGCTTCCCCGAGCCACAGGGAGCAATATCGTTAGGATGCAACTCTTGGGAGGTCACATTCAGCATCGATGCTGGTGTATCATCCATGGCTGAACATTGGTTTCACCCAGCCTAACCCTGAGAAGTATTTGAGAAACCCTTCCCCCCTCCCCTTCCGGCTTAAGAATAACACCTCCGCACTGGGAAGCGTGATCCCCACACCGGAAAGATGATGTGGCTATCGCTTTAGCGCCGCGCGCATTCGTTTCAACAATTTGCAAGAGCTTCTCGGTTTGAGGATTGCTCGTTGCTCTCGCCTCAGCGCTGCACACATTCGGTTCAACAACTGGCAATCGTTTCACGGATTGACGGCGGCTCAATTTCAAACAGTGGCTCTCGCTTCAGCGCCGCGCACATTCGGCTCAACATCTTGCAAAAGCTTCGCGGATGGAGGGCGGCTCGTTTTCAAAACGTGATTGTCGCCTCAGCGCCGCGCGCATTCCTTTTGAACAACTTGCAAGAGTTTCGCGGATGGATGGTGGTTTGTTTTCAAAATGTAGTTTTCGCTTCAGCGCTGCGCACAATCGTTTTGAACACGTTTCACGAGTTGTACGGCTTGAGGGCGTTTTTTTTTCAAAGTTTGGTTCGCGCCTTAGTGCCGCGCATATTCGATCTTGAATGTTGCAAGAGTTTCACGGATGGAAGGCGGCTCGTTTTCAAAATGTTGTTATCGCCTCAGCGCCGCGCATGTTCGTTTTGAAAACGTTGCAATCATTTCACGGATGGAGGGCCGCTTTTTTCAACATTTAATTCTCGCTTCAGCGCCATGCACATTCGTCTCAACAACTTGCAGGAGCTTCACGGATGGAGGGCGCTCGTTTTCAAAATGTGGTTATCTTTTCTGCGCCGCGCACATTCTTTCTGTCAGCGTTGCAAGAGCTTCACGGAATGAGGCCAGTTCGTTTTCAGAATGTGGCCTTCGCTTTAGCGCCGCGCGCATTTGTTTCAAACATTTGCAAGAGCTTCGCGGATGGAGGACGGCTCGTTTTCAAAATGTGGCTCTCGCTTGAGTGCCGCTTAAGCCCTATGACCCCTATGAGCTCGATGAGTCCCATGTGCCCTGTAAGCCCTCAAGCTTTATGAACCCTATGAGCCACGCGAGCCCCATGTGCCTTCTGAGCCCTATGACCCTTATGCGCCCTATGAGCCGTATGAGCCCTAGAAGTTTTTATGAGCCGTACGGGATTGTTGTATTCGTCCACAATGGGAAGGTCGCCATGTTGACCTGGAAACTGAAGTAAGCCCTCAATGGTGACCAATTTGATTTCGGATCACCCGCCCGCGCGTGGGTCACCCGATCGCGCGCACGCGGGCGCGCGCGTGGCGAGTTCTGAAGTCGCCATGTTGGCTTGGAAACTGAAGTGAAGCGTTAACGGTGACAAACCGGATTTCGGGTGACCCGCCCGCGCGTGGGTCACACGATCGCGTTCGCACGCCTGCGCGGAAGCGCGCGTGGGGAGTTCTCTTGTCCACAATTGAAAAGTCGCCTTGTCGACTTGGGAACTGAAGTGAACCCTTAACGGTGACCAACCGGATTCCGGGTGACCCGCCCGCGCGTGGGTCACCCGATCGCACTTGCGCGCGAACGGGCGCGCGCGTGTGAAATTCCATATTCGTTTACGATGGAAACGTAGACATGCTGGCCGGGCCTGAAAACTATAGTGAATCAGCCAGATTTCGGGTTACCCGCCCGCGCGTGGGTCACCCGATCGCGCGCGCGCGGTCGCGCGCGTATGGAATCTTGTAGTGTCCACAGCGACAAAGTTGCCATGGTGGTTTGGTAACTGAAGCGAACACTTAACGGTGACCAACCCCATTTCGGGTGACCCGCCCTCGCGTGGGTCACCCGACCGCGTGTGCGCGCGCGGACGCGCGCGTGGGGAGTTCTAGATTGTCCACACTTGAAAAAGTTGCCATGGTGGTGTGGAAATGTTAGTGAGCCCTTAACGGTGACCAGCCGGATTTCGGATGACCCGCCCGCGCGTGGTCACCCGATCGCGCTCGCGCGCGCGTGCGGAGACGCGCGTGGGGAACTCTGTAGTTGTCCGCAACAGAATGTTCGCCATGTTGGCCTTGAAATTGAAGTGAAGCCTTGACGGTGACCCGCCCGCGCTTAGGTCACCCGATGACCAGCACAGGCTAAGCCCAGCCAGCACAAGGTTCAAGCACCCATCTAAGTACTGCAGCTTGTTTGAGTGAACGCGTTAATTAATGGAACCACCATTATGGTTATTATTACTCGTCTTACTACGCTTACTTTTACTCTTACTACTACTACTACTACTACTACCACTACTACGACTACTACTACTACTACTACTACTACTACTACTACTACTACTACTACTACTACTACTACTACTACTACTACTACTTACTACTACTACTACTACTACTACTACTACTACTACTACTACTACTACTACTACTACTACTACTACTACTACTACTACTACTACTACTACTACTACTACTACTACTACTACTACTACTACTACTACTACTACTACTACTACTACTACTACTACTACTACTACTACTACGGCTACTACGACTACGACTATACTACTACTACTACTACTACTACTACTACTACTACTACTACTACTACTACTACTACTACTACTACTACTACTACTACTACTACTACTACTACTACTACTACTACTACTACTACTACTACTACTACTACTACTACTACTACTACTACTACTACTACTACTACTACTACTACTACTACTACTACTACTACTACTACGACTACTTACTACTACTACTACTACTACTACTACTACTACTACTACTACTATACTACTACTACTACTACTACTACTACTACTACTACTACTACTACTACTACTACTACTACTACTACTACTACTACTAGTACTACTACTACTACTACTACTACTACTACTACTACTACTACTACGACTACTACCACTATTATTATGACTACCACTACCACTATTATTACTACTACTACTACTACTACTACTAGTACGAGTACTATTACTAGTAATTCCATTATCATTACTACTACTACTAGTACTACTACTACCACGACTACTACTACTGTTATTACTACTACTACTACTACTACTACTACTACTACTACTACTACTACTACTACAACTACTACTACTACTACTACTACTGCTACTACTACTACTACGACTACTACTACTACTAATACTACAACGAGTACTGTTTGTTTTGGATATCATCGGAAGTTTTACTAAAGTACCTGGTTTTTGTACTTGTTGGTAATGATGGCGGCGTTATTATCCTACGACGGTTACTATTCGTAAAGTAGTTCGTTCGCGTCGCCGAATGGCGGGCATTTGTTTCCGCGCTCCCAGGTGCTAGAGGTAGCGTTCCGTGCGGGGCGGGCGCGGTACCTTGGGATGGACCACCCCCTAGAACGGTCGACGAACATCAATTTCTCATTAAGGATTGCAGCTGACCGTATAGGGCGGTGGCGATTCGGAGAGGCAGAACACAACCTTCGGATTCAACCCCTCTCGAAGGAGTGCAATGCGACGCTGGAAACACCAGTAGTACTACTGACAGTCGCCTGGACATGTCTTCTCATGCTAGATACAACACCAGTAGTACTACTGACAGTCGCCTGGACATGTCTTCTCATGCTAGATACGCACCACCTTTAGTATTACGATTTCATTGCAACACCAACGAGACTTGTATTACTATTACTTTTACTGCTACAAATAGTCCTGATGACCTATTATTGTTATTTTAGAATGTTTAAGAAATAGGTACACCGCTTCGTCGGATTGCGGAAATTGGTGTTTTTTTGTGGTCCTACGATGTCCCGCGGGCGGGAATATTTATCCGTAAGGGCTTCGCCCCCTGCCGCCGGCCCCCTCTCTCGGAGAATGGGCCATGGAAGAGCTAAGTCATGAGGCCTTGGCGCTGTCGTGAAGCAGTATCGAAACTTCATGCGAAGCCGAGTCGCAATCAGCAAAACCAACTGATCACAAGAGGGGTTACCACACCTGGCGATTG
>CAUYUJ010014183.1:925949-965949 GCA_963575745.1 Prorocentrum cordatum | reverse complement strand
AGGGCGAGTTGAGGCAACAGTGGTTGGCCTTCCGGGGCCTCCCCCTCGTCACCATGGTTGGACGCAGCTCGGGGAATTGGTGCCTTTGGGTCCCAAGAGGGGTCCGTGGACAGATTTTGAGTTGCCGTTGTCTCAACTCGCCCTGGAGACAGATAAGCATCGCCTAACATGTCCTCGTTCCCTATGGGCCAGAGTACCTACGGCCCCACCAACCCACACCCTCCTGGGTGGGTATAGGCCCCGCGATACGCGAAGGAACAGGCATATATTATCCACGGTTCCGATTCCCCCCTCTCATGTTGGTGCCTTCGGGCCCCTCCCTCTCCTGCGCGATGGTTGCCCCTCCTTGGGTCGTGGATTTGTGGTGGTGGTGGTCGTCGTCGTTGTCGTCGCCGTCGTCGGGGGAGGGGCCCTGTAAACCCTCGACCCGGACCGTCTGGCAGGCTGGGAGCGAATTGCTCCGCGGCCCTGGGTGGGGGCGCCTCGGGATCCGCCGCCCCCCTCGTGAAGAGGAAGAGGGGAAGGCAAAAAGGCAGTATAGAAGGAGGAGGAGGATGAGGAGGAGAAGTAGGAAGAGGTGAAGAAGCTTAATGCTTAAGAGGGGGTGGTTGTGATGAAGAGAAATAGGAGGGGGCGGACGAGGAGGAGAGGGAGGATGACGAGGACAGGATGAGGACGAGGAAAGTGGAACAGGCGGAAGAGGAGACTAATGAAGAGCAGGGTCTCGAATTGTTGCTGTTTCACCGCCGTCGTCACCATCAATCTAAATGCAATGTTAATACTTGGGGATATGTACGCAAGCGCCCCCATACACGCACGAATGGCCCAAGATAGCCTTCTCAAGGATCGGTGATATGTCGGTGATATATCCAGATGGAGGCGGGCAGTAACAAATATATGTATATATGTATATATACACGCAGGTACTGTGTGTGAGAGAGAGAGAGAACAATGAATATATTGAGAGAGGGAGAGAAAACCGACATTGAGAGAGGGAGAGAGAGCAAAGAGAGAGAGAGAGAGCACACAAGTATTCTTCGTACACGCGTGACGAGATTATGCATGATACGCCCACACATACATTAGTGTGTACACCTTGGGGGGATGCGGTGCCTACATGTAATGTGTATTAACATGGTGTACAGAGAAAGAGAGAGAGAGAGAGAGAGAAAGAGGGAGAGAGAGAGAGAGAGGGAAACCGAGAGGAAACACCGAGTACCACATTGATAATCACGCGTATCTTTCTAAATGCATGTATCACTTTGCAGACAGACAGGCTCACCCATCTATATCTAGTCCTATAGACCTATACGTGCAGACATAGATACGACCGTCGAAGCAACCGTGCGAGAGAGAGAGAGAGAGATAGAGAGGGTGAGGGATAAGTGGAGGGAGATTCTGCAACCCAGATATATCGACAGAGAGAGGGGGCCTCTCCGAGGGAGGGCGAGTTCGAGGTCCCGAGGGACCTTGCCTAGATAGGGCCTCCAGGCGAGCTATTCCTCCTCGCCCCTGCGACGCGGGGCTGGCACCCCCAAGGCGAGTGCCCACGGGGGCTGCTCCCAGCGGCTTGCCCTCGCCGTCCTGGGCGCGCTGCGGCAGCACGCCGCGTCCCAGAGGCTCGGGGGGCGGCGACGGCGACGAGGATCACGACGTCGTCGACGAAGACGACGACGTCGTCGTCGTTGAGTTTTCGGACGACGGTGTCGGCTCCCGGGCGCGTTTTCTTGCCTCGGGCTGTGCTCCAGCAGCTGCGCCTCGACGTGAGCTTTCCCAGGGTGCCCGGGTCGTCCCGCCGGAGACCCGAGTTTTGACCCGAAAGCTAGACGGCGACTCGACGATAACGACATCGGGCGGCGCGGCAGCAGCTCGGCGGAGCGGGGGGTGCGGGGGGCGCGTCCGTTGTGACCACCCCCCCTTTTGCGGGTTTCGTCGTCGTCTCGTCACTCCGCCGTCGTCTTCGTCGCCGTCTTCGTCGTCATCTTCGTCGTCGTCGCCCTCGTCCCGCGGGCAGGTGTGTCGCCAGGGCCTTCGCGGACCTGCCGGCTCGGGCGGGGGCGCGCCTGGTCCCAAAGGCGCGGGCAGGGGCAGGGGGGGAGAGAGATTGAGGAACGGCGGGAAGAAGGAGGGGAGGAATAAGATGGCGATGAGGAGGGAAAGGAAGGAGAGGGAGGAGGAGCTGAAAGAGGAGAAGGAGGAGGAACAGGAAAGAGCGGGAGGAGGAGGTGGAGCTGGAAGATGAGGACATCGTGATTTTCATTACCGACCTTCGCTTCAGAGAAGCCAGCATCAACACCTACATCAACACCGACCAGACCTATACAACGGACTTCGGTTTCAATTCCAACGTGCCCGTCTTTACGCCTGCGATCATCACGGGCGTATTCAACGCCAACGCCAGCCACAACGAGGAGGGCGCCATCTTCACCTTTTCCAGCTCCGCCGCCTACGTCAAGGATGACATCGAGCGCGTGGAAGAGGGCGAGGACGGCCGCACCAGAGCAGCTACGACCACGATCCCTTGAGCAACACCCTCGGCAACGCCAGCGGCAACAGCGTCGGCGGCTAAATCTCATGCCTCGCCTTCGGCAGCAATCGCAGGGACTCCCGCGGCCCACTCCAGCCAGAAGGACCGCCGGACCATCCTCGTCGAGACCCGCTGCGGGTCACTGGACATGTCTGTAATCCAGGCCACGTTCTCCATGTTTGGGCCCCACCGAAGCCATCGACGCCAAAGGCAACCGGACGACGGTCCACCGTGCGCTATTCGTCACCCGAGTCCGCACACAAGTCCATTGTGGACCGCCTCCACGGTGCGAAACTATTGAACCAGGAGTACAAGATTATCTTCTCGGGCCACCCGCTGGAGAGTCCCTACAAGCACGAGAAAGAGCACCGTGTCATCCATCCCGATTGCGACTCGTAAGCCTGCGGCGGCGATGGCCCGACAGGCGGCGAGGTGGACCCAGGGGATTACGAGGATTGCCGTAACAAAGCACGGGGGCCGCGTCAAGGCGCACCAGGAGTTCTAGGCTCGCATGAGCATCGTTAGCGACTTATTCCAGCACGAGCCGTTCACCCGGGGGCGCATGTTTGCCCAAGCGGACGCGGCGACCGAACGGCCACATAGAGAGGTGGCGGAACCGTCCCGCACCCTGCAGAGGCTTTTCAAAACGTTCGTCCGCCTGGAGACCTGCGTCTGAACCAAGGCCAGGTGCTTCGCGCACGTGAGTGCCCACGACTCCGGTCTGCGGGTCTCCATCGGGAACGGCACGCTTCTCGGTTCTTCTCACCCTCCGCCCCCCCCCCCAACGACGAGGTGTACAGGCGGGGACTTGCAATGCTCAGCGCGCTGTCCAGACCAGCTCCCTCCCTCCACCCAAGCCTGTCTCCTCTGTGTCTCAGCGGTTTCAACTGCTAAGCCAACAGAGAAACATACACAAAACACCGCTGTGGCCCTCTTCAGGGAGATCGGGGAGGTTGCGATGGTGTCTCGCCAAACTCCAAAGTAGGGCGACCGAACAGCAGCCGGCCCGCCTTTCAGACATTCGCTGCGCGGGCCCGTGGCTGCGCAGGCTTGCTGCTCACGTCTCATCGCCACCGCGTCTCACCGCCGCTGCTTCTCACTTCCTACCGCCGCGCGGAGCGCACCGCCGCCCCTGCGGCGGCTGTGGGAGCGGCGGCGCCGCTTATTTGGTGACGAAGGAGGGCGGAGGAGGACTTTTGAAGCGCAGTAGAGGAGGGAGAGGAGGACGAGGAGGAGGACGAGGAGGAGGAGGAGGAGGAGGAGGAGGAGGAGGACGAGGAGGAGGAGGAGGAGGAGGAGGAGGAGGATGACGCGGAGGTGGACGAAGAGGCGCACGATGCACATGAGGAGGCGAAGGAGGAGGATGAGGAGGAGGAGGAGGAGGAGGAGGAAATAGAGAAGGGACGAGCAGGGAGGCGGAGGAGGCGGAGGCGCAAAGCCAATCTCGAGGCGTTCGCGGCCTTGCGGCGGCTGTGGGAGCGGCGGCGGCGCCTGTCGGCCCTGCGCGCCCTGGAGCGTGGGCGGGCCGCGGCCGGGGCGCTGAGGGCCTGGGCGGCGGCGGCCAGGCCGCCTTCGGGCCGCTCGGCCTCGCTTGGCGATGACGACGACGGAGAGCGACGACGAGCGACAACGACGACGACGACGACGACGACGACGGTGACGACGACGACGACGCCTCACAAATTTGGCACCCTTTTTCCTTCTCTTCCTCCTCCTCCTCCTCTTCCTCCTCCTCCTCCTCCCCCTCCTCCTCTTCCTCCCCCTCCTCCTCCTCCTCCTCCTCCTCCTCCTCCTCCTCCTCCACCTCCTCGTGCAGAAGCGCAACTTCACCAAACACATTGTTCGCTTCGACGCTGAGATGCGGCGCGCAGGTTTACTCCCTGGAGCTCTTCAAGCCAAGCCCGTCTTCGCGAGCTTCGATTTCTCTGCCGCCTTCCCGTCCTTGGGGCGGCTCTTCGCCGCGCTGGAGCACTTCGGGTTCCCGACTGGCCTCATGAACTTCTTCCGTGCGCTGTACTTTGCGCCGGACAGCTACATCCAGATCGACGGCGTCACGCACACCATGTTCGCCATAGAGTCTGGAGTTGCGCAAGGCTGTCCTGCTTCGGGCTCGGCCTGGGCCATCGTCATGGACCCGCTCATCCGCCACCTCGCCCCACGTTTGCGGAGCACCACTACGGCACGCCGAATCTGGACGCTGCCTACCTCGGCGCCTGCGCGGACGACATCGGGCTGCTGACATACTCCTTCGACACGCTGCGCCGCGCATCTGAGCCTTCTGCCGCAGCTGAGGAGCTTGCGCTCCTCTCGCTTCAGCATCGCAAATGTTTCATCGTTCCGCTCTGGGCCGCGGCGACCCCAGACACCATTGCCCAAACCAAAACCCTTTGGCCGAGCTCGGACCTTCCTTGGGTGGTTTCCCGGTTGCGGGCTGTGCTAAATACCTCGACACGTTCCTCGGTCCCGAGGCCTCGCTGGCTTCGCAGTGGCTCCCACCAGGGCAAAAATGGTGGCAACGGGGAAATCTTCTACACCTCGTGCAGGGTGGCAGTGACGCCACAGCTCGCCTTTATAATTCCTCAGTCCTGTCCACGCTCAGCTATGTCGCCCAGTTCTTTCCGCTTCAGCCGTTGATCGCCCACCGTGAACATTATGTTTTCCATAAGATGCTTAGCCTGCCGCCGAACTCACTTCGCAAAGTTGAGTTCGTAGCCATGGCGAGGTGGAGCCCGCCGCCCACAGTCCGCTCAGGTCACATCTGTCGCTGCCGCTGCCCGTTCTGCTGCCGTCACTCTCGCGGGTGACTGGGAGCCGTTTGCCGATCGCCTCGCCGACACACCATGGGAGGAAACCTCCCTTCAGAACGCGCCTTGCTGGCAGGCTGGCGTGTGGTCGCCCGCTTTCTGGTCGTCTCAGCAGTCCATCGTACAGTACTATCGCTTCCTCATCGGAGCCCAGCCTCAGAAACCGTTCACCCGCCCAGCCGTCTCAGCCGCTTTGCACGCCGCTCGCCTCGAACAGCGCGAGGCCGCAGCTGCCGCCCCGCCGCGTCGCGCGAAGTACCAGCGCACGTTTGCACGCAAGCTTGCAGAGCAAGCTTTCGCCTCAGCCGTTTATCGTCACCCTGCTCAAACGCATCTCGGCCTGGGGCCTTTAGGCGCCGACGGCGCCAGGAGAGCTACCAAAGCTCTGGTCAGCGCCCACGGAGTCGCTCAAAACGGTGCGCCCCAGCTGGCGCCGGGCCACGTTTAAGACCCTCAGCTGTGGCTGGACTACCACTGGCCGTACGCACGTGCTCGCCCCAAAACAATGCGTTTTCGGGTGCGGGAGCCAGCCAGATTGATTTCCCCACGACTTCACCTGCCACTCGCTCTCGAGCCTCCTCTGGTCCCCTGATCCTCCCTTCCTCCGCTCGACGTTCGCAGCCTGGGGCCTTGGGCCTGCAGTTGCGTACCCGCCCGAGAATCCGAATCCGCTGTCGTTGCGCCCGACGGTTGGGCGCATCACGTTAGCGTTTCACGTCTATAACAAAATGGAGCATCACGCTGGCCCGAGCCCACGCCCTGCGGCGATGGCCGCAGCGAGCCGAGTTGCCAAATCACTATCGGTGAGAGAGCTGGCGACGGGCACTGCGGACGTACATCATTTGCCCTCGTTTTGCTTCGTGCCCGATTGCCCTCTTCTCGCCTCTTTCAGGGTACCTTAACTCCTCCTCCACCACCACCTCCTCCTCCTCCTCCTCCTCCTCCTCCTCCTCCCCATCCTCCTCCTATCTCCCCCCGTGCCCGAGTCTGGGGCCATTGCAGATTGTTGCCGTCACGGCAGCGTCCCGCGGTCACATTTACTGAGTCATCGTTTGTTAACCGTTAGTTGCCATCGGTCCGTCGCAACTTACGCTACCGAGGAACCCCACATACTGATGTTACGTCTTGTGTGAGCCGCGCTACCACTAGCACCGCCGTCATCCTCTCAGGTGCCCCCCTGTGGTCGTTGAAAGGAGGGGGCGAGCTCAGGGACCACCCCATGCGCACCCCTTACGGACTCGCGAAACGGCCACGCCTGCTAAACTTTGCGACAGTGACGTGGATAGCGGCCGCGCTCAGGGACCACCCCCTGCGCACCCCCTTTGGTGTCGAGAAAGTGCCACGGGTGCGAGGCGTTGCGACAGTGTCGTGGATAGCGGCCGCGCTCAGGGACCACCCCCTGCGCACCCCCTCCGGTGTCGAGAAAGTGCCACACCTGCTAAACTTTGCGACAGTGACGTGGGTAGCGGCCGCGCTCAGGGACCAACCCCCTGCGCACCACCTACGGTGTCGTGAAACTGCCACGCCTGCCAGGCTTTGCGACAGTGTCATGGATAGCGGCCGCGCTCAGGGACCACCCCCTGCGCACCCCCTACGGTGTCGAGAAAGTGCCACGCCTGCTAGGCTTTGCGACAATGTCGTGGATAGCGGGCGAGCTCAGGGACCACCCCCTGCGCACCCCCTGCGGTGTCGTGAAACTGCCACGCCTGCTAGGCTTTGCGCCAGTGTCGTGGATAGCGGCCGCGCTCAGGGACCACCCCCTGCGCACCCCGTCTTGTGTCGAGAAAGTGCCACGCCTGCTATGATTTGCGACAGTGTCGTGGATAGCGGCCGCGCTCAGGGACCACCCCCTGCGCACCCCCTCTGGTGTCGAAAAAGTGCCACGCCTGCTAGGCTTTGCGACAGTGTCGTGGATAGCGGCCGCGCGCAGGGACCACCCCCTCCGCACCCCCTACGGTGTCGTGAAACTGCAACGCCTGCTAGGCTTTGCGACAGTGTCGTGGATAGCGGCCGCGCTCAGGGACCACCCCCTGCGCACCCCCTTTGGTGTCGAGAAACTGCCACGCCTGCTAGGCTTTGCGACAGTGTCGTGGATAGCGGCCGCGCTCAGGGACCACCCCCTGCGCACCCCCTGCGGTGTCGACAAAGTGCCACGCCTGCTAGGCTTTGCGACAGTGTCGTGGGCAGCGGCCGCGCTCAGGGACCACCCCATGCGCACCCCCTCTGGTGTCGTGAAACTGCCACGCCTGCTAGGCGTTGCGAGAGTGTCGTGGATAGCGGCCGCGCTCAGGGACCACCCCCTGCGCACCCCCTACGGCGTAGTGAAACTGCAACGCCTGCTAGGCTTTGCGACGGTGTCGTGGATAGCGGCCGCGCTTAGGGACCACCCCCTGCGCACCCCCTCTGGTGTCGAGAAAGTGCCACGCCTGCTAGGCTTTGCGACAGTGTCGTGGATAGCGGCCGCGCTCAGGGACCACCCCCTGCGCACCCACTACGGTGTCGTGAAACTGCCACGCCTGCTAGGCTTTGCGACAGTGTCGTGGATAGCGGGCGAGCTCACGGACCACCCCCTGCTCACCCCCTACGGTGTAGTGAAACTGCAACGCCTGCTATGCGTTGCGACAGTGTCGTGGATAGCGGCCGCGCTCAGGGACCACCCCATGCGCACCCCCCTTGGTCTCGAGAAAGTGCAACGCCTGCTAGGCTTTGCGACAGTGTCGTGGATAGCGGCCGCGCTCAGGGACCACCCCCTGCGCACCCCCTCTGGTGTCGAGAAAGTGCCACGGCTGCTAGGCGTTGCGACAGTGTCGTGGATAGCGGGCGCGCTCAGGGACCACCCTCTGCACACCCCCTTCTGGTGTCGACTAAGTGCCACGCCTGCTAGGCATTGCGACAGTGTCGTGGATAACGGGCGCGCTCAGGGACCACCCCCTGCGCACCCCCTCTGGTGCCGAGAAAGTGCCACGCCTGCTGGGCTTTGCGACAGTGTCGTGGATAGCGGCCGCGCGCAGGGACCACCCCCTGCGCACCACCTACGGTGTCGTGAAACTGCCACGCCTGCTAAGCTTTGCGACAGTGTCGTGGATAGCGGGCAAGCTCAGGGACCACCCCCTGCTCACCCCCTCTGGTGTCGTGAAACTGCCACGCGTGCTAGGCTTTGCGACAGTGTCGTGGCTAGCGGGCGAGCTCAGGGGCCACCCCCTGCGCACCCCCTACGGTGTCGTGAAAGTGCCACGCTTGCGAGGCTTTCCGGCAATGTCGTGGATAGCGGCCGCGCTCAGGGACCACCCCCTGCGCACCCTCTCTGGTGTCGAGAAAGTGCCACGCCTGCTGGGCTTTGCGACAGTGTCGTGGATAGCGGGCGAGCTCAGGGACCACCCCCTTGCGCAACCCCTACGGTGCCGAGAAAGTGCCACGCGTGCGAGGCGTTGCGACAGTGTCGTGGATAGCGGCCGCGCGCAGGGACCACCCCCTGCGCACCCCCTCTGGTGTCGAGAAAGTGCCACGGCTGCTAGGCTTTGCGACAGTGTCGTGGATAGCGGCCGCGCTCAGGGACCACCCCCTGCGCACCCCCTACGGTGTCGTGAAAGTGCCACGCCTGCTAGGCTTTGCGACAGTGTCGTGGATAGCGGCCGCGCTCAGGGACCACCCCCTGCACACCCCCTACGGTGTCGTGAAACTGCCACGCGTGCTAGGCTTCGCGACAGTGTCGTGGATAGCGGGCGCGGTCAGGGACCACCCCTTCCGCACCCCCTACGGTGTCGAGAAAGTGCCACGCCTGCTAGGCATTGCGACAGTGTCGTGAATAGCGGCCGCGTTCAGGGACCACCCCCTGCGCACCTCCTCTGGTGTCGACAGAGTGCCACGCCTGCTAGGCATTGCGACGGTGTCGTGGATAGCGGCCGCGCTCAGGGACCACCCCCTGCGCACCCCCTCTGGCGCCGAGAAAATGCAACGCCTGCTATGCCTGGGCGACCCTGGCACGCATAGGGAGACCACCCCCTGCGCACCCCCTATGGTGTCGAGAAAATGCCACGCCTGCAATGCCTGGACGACTTGGCACGCATAGGGAGACCACACCCTGCGCACCCCCTCTGGTGTCGAGAAAATGCCACGCCTGCTATGCCTGGACGACCCTGGCACGCATAGGGAGACCACCCCCTGCGCACTCAGCTAAGCTGAGCCGAGCTGTGCTGTGCCGTGCCGTGCTGAGCTGAGCTGAGCTGAGTGAGGTGAATGAGCGCGGGTGCGGCGCGGCAGGGAAGAGAAGGAGAGGGAGGAGAAGGCGAAGGAGAAGGAGGAGACGCAGGTGAGACGCGGAAGGGAAGAAAACCATAACCCCACGAAGCATGTGGGGAACAACTTGTTCGGCACCCCCACAGGGAGCTCCACTAAGGCCCCAGCGGGTGCGCCCGCATGGCGGCACCATGCCCATTCTGGCACACCCCGGTCACGAATCATGCCCCCCAGGGGCTGCAGCGCGCTTACGACGCTTGCTCCGCAGCCCCCTTGTCCGCATGTCCCTTGGCGCGCATTATGTGAAGAGAACGCATATAATATGATCGGGCCCGAATCGGGCCCTTCGCTAGGCTAGCTTTTGCACGCTGCGACTGCAAATGCCTGCGCATGGGGAAATATTTGCTTGGAACACGCTGTGGGTGTATGAGCCTCGCCCAGTACCGCGTAATCGCGCATGTGCGTTCACAGTCAAGACGTGATTAGAAGCACCACGTTCGGCCTTGGCAGGGCTATGTTTCCTGGGCCGTGCCTTATATCGAAGACGCCTGCGGCGAATCACCGCCGCCCCCTGCCCGTTTGGAAGAGCCTCTGTGGCCGACAGCTGGGCCAGAGCTTGGCCAAGCTATCGGGCCAGTTGTTCCCCGAGTCGGTTTGGAAAGACTTCGGGGAACGCATGGGGGAGCAAGAAGAGGGGGGGAGGATGAGGAACAAAGAGGAAGAGGAGGAGGAGGAGGAGGAGGAGGAGGAGGAGGAGGAGGCCTCTTGGGCGCCTCTTGGGGCACTCTTGGGGCCTCTTGGGAGCTTCCTGGGGGCCTCTTGGAGGGTTTTTGGGGGCCTTTGGAGGCTTCTTGGGGGCTTCTTTGGCAGTCTTACGGCGTTCCTGGCTTGTCTGACGCTGTCCGAAGCCGTTTGGGGGGCTTGTCTGGGCCGTTTTGGGGCCCTCTTGGGGCCATTTGGGGGCCTTTTGGGCGTCATGGGGCATCTTGGGGGCCTTTGGGGGCGTCATGGGGCCATCTTGGAAGCCTCGTGGCCAATCTTGGGATCCTCTTGGGCCGTCTTGAGCCGTCGGAATGCCGAAACGAAGCAAATGCCAACATCCTTCAATTAGCCTGGCGAAGGACCCAACCATATGCAGTTGTGAGTAATGCTGGTGTGAGTACCGTCTTCGGTGGATCTCCCTATGGGGCCACGAACCGTTTGAGGGGTGTGCCGAAATGGGTGTGAGGGCGGCATGCGAACGTTGCCACTGGGGCCTTCGGTGGAGCTCCTTATGGGGCCACGAAACGTGTGAGGGGTGCACCGAAGTTGGTGTGGGGGCGGCATGCGAACGCAGCCACTGGGGCCTTCGGTGGAGCTCCCTGTGGGGCCACGAAACGTGTGAGGGGTGTGCCGAAATTGGTGTGGGGGCGGCATGCGAACGCAGCCACTGGGGCCTTCGGTGGAGCTCCCTATGGTGCCACGAAACGTGTGAGGGGTGTGCCGAAATGGGTGTGGGGGCGCATGCGAACCCAGTCACTGGGGCCTTCAGTGGAAATCCCCATGGGGCCACGAAACGTGTGAGGGATGTGCCGAAATGGGTGTTGGGGAGGCATACGAACCATGCCACTGGGGCCTTCGGTGGAGCTCCCTATGGGGCCACGAAACGTGTGAGGGGTGTGCCACGAAACTGGGGGTGTGCCGAAATGGGTGTGGGGAGGCATGCGCGGACCCTGCCACTGGGGCCTTCGGTGGAGCTCCCTATGGGGCCACGAAACGTGTGAGGGGTGTGCCGAAATGGGTGTGGGGAGGCATGCGGACCCTGCCACTGGGGCCTTCGGTGGAGCTCCCTATGGGGCCACGAAACGTGTGAGGGGTGTGCCGAAATGGGTGGTGGGGAGGCATGCGAACCCTGCCACTGGGGCCTTCGGTGGAGCTCCCTATGGGGCCACGAAACGTGTGAGGGGTGTGCCGAAATGGGTGGTGGGGAGGCATGCGACCCTGCCACTGGGGCCTTCGGTGGAGCTCCCATGGGGCCACCTTCGGTGGAGCTCCCCATGGGGCCACGAAACGTGTGAGGGGTGTGCCGAGATGGGTGGTGGGGAGGCATGCGAACCCTGCCACTGGGGCATTCGGTGGAGCTCCCTATGGGGCCACGAAACGTGTGAAGGTGATGATGATGATGATGGGAGGAGGGAGGGGGGGAGGAGGAGGAGGTGAGGAACGCGGGGCGCCGTCTCTTCAAAACGAGGACCCAACACCACAGGATGGTTGGGAAAAACCTAGAGCAACTCAATGATGTTGGCATCTTCGGGCCCTCCTGGAGGACCTCTTGGAGGCCTCTTGGGCCGTCTTGAAGGCCTCTTGGTGGCCTCTTGGGCCGTCTTGGGCCATCTTGAGGCCATCTTAGGCCATCTTGGGTGCATCTTCGGCCGTCTTGGAGGCATCTTGGGGCCGTCTGAGCCGTCTTCGAGGCCATCTTGGCCGTCTTGGAGGTCTTTTGGAGCCCTCTCGGGGCCGTCTTGGCGGCATCTTGGGCCGTCATGGTGCCATCTTGGAGGCCTCGTGGGCGATCTTGCGGCGATCTTGGCGGCCTCTTGGGCCGTCTTCAACCGTCGGAATGCCGAAAAACCTAAAAACAATTAGCCTGGCGAAGGACCCAACCATATGCAGTTGTGAGTAATGCTGGTGTGAGTACCGTCTTCGGTGGATCTCCCTATGGGGCCACGAACCGTTTGAGGGGTGTGCCGAAATGGGTGTGGGGGCGGCATGCGAACGTTGCCACTGGGGCCTTCGGTGGAGCTCCTTATGGGGCCACGAAACGTGTGAGGGGTGCACCGAAGTTGGTGTGGGGGCGGCATGCGAACGCAGCCACTGGGGCCTTCGGTGGAGCTCCCTGTGGGGCCACGAAACGTGTGAGGGGTGTGCCGAAATTGGTGTGGGGGCGGCATGCGAACGCAGCCACTGGGGCCTTCGGTGGAGCTCCCTATGGTGCCACGAAACGTGTGAGGGGTGTGCCGAAATGGGTGTGGGGGCGCATGCGAACCCAGTCACTGGGGCCTTCAGTGGAAATCCCCATGGGGCCACGAAACGTGTGAGGGATGTGCCGAAATGGGTGTTGGGGAGGCATACGAACCAGGCCACTGGGGCCTTCGGTGGAGCTCCCTATGGGGCCACGAAACGTGTGAGGGGTGTGCCGAAATGGGTGGTGGGGAGGCATGCGAACCCTGCCACTGGGGCCTTCGGTGGAGCTCCCTATGGGGCCACGAAACGTGTGAGGGGTGTGCCGAAATGGGTGGTGGGGAGGCATGCGAACCCTGCCACTGGGGCCTTCGGTGGAGCTCCCTATGGGGACGGGGTGTGCCGAAATGGGTGGTGGGGAGGCATGCGGACCCTGCCACTGGGGCCTTCGGTGGAGCTCCCTATGGGGCCACCTGGGTGGTGGGGAGGCATGCGAACCCTGCCACTGGGGCCTTCGGTGGAGCTCCCTATGGGGCCACGAAACGTGTGAGGGGTGTGCCGAAATAGGTGGTGGGGAGGCATGCGGACCCTGCCACTGGGGCCTTCGGTGGAGCTCCCTATGGGGCCACGAAACGTGCGAGGGGTGTGCCGAGATGGGTGGTGGGGAGGCATGCGAACCCTGCCACTGGGGCCTTCGGTGGAGCTCCCTATGGGGCCACGAAACGTGTGAAGGTGATGATGATGATGATGGGAGGAGGGAGGGGGGGGGGAGGAGGAGGAGGTGAGGAACGGGGGGCGCCGTCTCTTCAAAACGAGGACCCAACACCACAGGATGGTTGGGAACTAACGACTTTGGCATCTTCGGGCCCTCCTGGAAGCATCTTGGGCCGTCTTGGGGGCCTCTTGGGGGCCTGTTGGGCCGTCTTGATCCATTTTGAGGCCATCTTAGACCGTCTTGGGTACATCTTGGGCCGTCTTGGAGGCATCTTGGGGCCGTATTAGCCGTCTTCGAGGCTATATTGTCCATCTCAGAGGCCATCTTGAGCCATCTTGAGCGAAGAAGCCTACGAGATGGACACCCTGGCGGGACGCGCCGGAGCCCCAGGGCGAGATCTTTTGGAAAAAGAGGAAAAACCAAAACCGAGAGGATCTGGCATGCCAGGCACCCCTGCGATGAATCGACAGGGGGCGGCGGATGGCGGCGGATTTGGGTCGGGGTGTCTTCGTTGTGACCGAGGTTCGCCGTATCCATTTGCCTGCGGCAAATTCCCACCACAGTGCCAACCGACATGCTGATTCGCGACTGATCGAGGGTGGCAGAGCCGTGATGGTGATGATGATATGGTGGTGGTGGTGGTGGTCATGATGATGCGGATGATTTGGATGTTGATGATATTGATGATGATGATGATGATGATGATGAGGATGATGAGGATGATGAGGATGATAGTGATGGTGATGGTGATGGTGATGACGATGACGATGACGACGATGATGATGATGATTTGATGGGAATGATGATGATGCGGATGATTAGCATGATGTGGGCGAGGATGATGATGAAGATGATTTGGATGTTGATGATATTGATGATGATGATGATGCTGTTGGTGCTCATGATGATGGTGATGGTGATGACGATGACGACGATAATGATGATTTGATGGGAATGATGATGATGATGCGGATGATTAGCATGATGTGGGCGAGGATGATGATGATGATGATGATGATGATGATGATGATGATGATGATGCTAGTGATAATGACGGTGCTGATGATGTGGATGTGGATGGTGATGGTGATGATGAGGATGATGATGATGTTGATGATGCTCATCATGATCATGATGATGATGATGCTGATGATGATGATGATGAGGATCATCATCATAATGACCACGATGATCATCTCATGATGATCATGATGATGATGCAGTTGGTGATGATGATGATGATGGTGATGGTGATGGTGATGGTGATGGTGATGGTGATGGTGATGATGATGATGATGATGATGATGATGATGATGATGATGATGATGATGATGATCATGATGATCATGAGGAGGCGGAGGAGCAGCAGCAGCAAGAGGATGAGGAAGAGGAGGAGAAACACTTGTGCCGTCACTATTTGAGGAGCTCTCCTGGAACTCGTGTGGGCCGTCTTGGGGCTGCCTCGTGGCTTCTGTGCTGTGAGGCAGTGTTGGGATTCCTTGGTGCCATCTTGGGCCGCCGCGGGGGCCATCTTACGCCGTCTTGGGGCTGTCCCGGGGCGTCTTGGGGCCCTCTTGGCCGTATGGTGGGTGTCTGGGGGCCGTCAAGAGCTGTCTTTGGCTGTCGAATGGCCTTCTAAGGCCGTAGTGAGCCCCACGGGATGCCTTCTTGGGCCGTGTTGGGGCCGTCTTGGATGCCTCTTGGGGCATCGTGGGATTTCTTTCGCCATCTCGGGATTTCCTTGGGAGCCGTAGGCCCTTTTTGGGCCATCGTAAAGGCTTCTTGGGCCGTCTTGAGTTGACGGAAGCCCGAAAAGGCGAGAATGCGAACATCATTCGAAACTCAAGGGGAATTAGTGCGTTTGCATTCTTCGGACCCTGTTGGAGGTCCTCGTGTGGCCTCTTGGGCCCTCTTGTACGTCTTGAAGGGCATCTCTGATGGCCTTGGGGCCATCTTGGGCCGTCTTCGAGGCATATTGGGCCATCTTGGTGACCTTGGTTGCTTGCATGGGCCGTCTTTGAAGCTCGGGACGCGGATCCATCGTTGTTTAGCGAGGGCTCGTGGCCTCGGGTGCACGGATCCACTCATTTTGTTACGAGGCATCGTGGCCTGGGGATGCGGTGAGCGACACATAGGGAAGCTGGTGGGTTCGAGACTGCTCCTTCTTAGAATACAGACACCGTACCAGCCATCCCTTGGCATTCTTCTACGCTTCAGCGTGGGTAAGGCACAGTGGCGGATTCAGCGTGCCTTTTGGCAGCACGAATGCATGTAAAGGTGTACGATTACGCGTATCTATTCTCCATGGCTTGTAAATGTTCGCTTTGACACCCCATTGTTCGGTAGCAAAACATGAGACCCTTGTATGCCTCTAGCTCAGCCTTAGAGCGTGCTAGCGTTAGCTAGTGTCTGGTAGTCGGTGAGAGCAACGGTTTAGCGTCGATCAGCGTCGACTAGCGTCGGTTCGCGTTGACTTAGCATCGGCTAGCGGCAATTAGCGCCGAGTCGCGAGAACCAACAAGATGGTATGGGAGGCTACCATGAGTTCGCGCACCCATCGCGCACCGCCTTCAGGCGGCGAGGCCGTGCCCGTGCCGCCGGCGCCGCCGTGGCCGAGCTGCGCAAGGGCTGGGCGGCGCAGCGCTGGCACAAGGCCGCGCGGGTGGCGCGCGCGGCGCGGCAGTTGCAGGACCCCGTTTCTCCCTTCTGCTGTTGCTCCAGGCCCAGGTGCTTCATTATATAATGATAGAATCATGGTGTGCGCTGGCGCGTGTACAAGTCTGACACCAAATCACAGGGCTGGGATGTACAGATAGCGAGTGTAGCGAGCATCCATCCCGCCGGCGTCTGGTTCAGGGCGCCAGCGTCATATACTACATGTTTGAGCCGCTAGGTTTACCAGCGTTTGTCACTACTGCATCGGTAGCAAGGATCGATCAATCCATCCTACTGCGACGTCAGAGCGTCACTGTTGGCTAGCAGGTGGAAGCGCCACTAGCGGGAACGTTATGCCCCCTGTGGTCGGTGCCCGCCTGACTACCCCGAAAAGCGTAAACGCCACGGCTCTACGCCATTACGCTCCGAAGTACAGCGAATTTCGGAACAAGTTAGCGTACCCACGCCCTTTGCGCGGAAGCGCTATCCCCATACTTTTAAACCAGCACGGGGACATGCCTCCACAGTCGATTCGCCGACTCACGGCGACAGATACCCCAAAGGTAACTAGCAACACCAGCTATGACCCAATATGGGAGCAACGCTTGAAGTTCATCATTTTTGGCATTATCTGGTTTATCGTTGGCTGTGCTACTCGTTGCATGCAACGCGGTAGTCACAACGACGGAGGCGATAATACTACTCGGGGCCCCTATTTGGACTCCTCGGGGAGCGTGTTGTTTCTCGAGTTCATTCGTGAAGTCCATGCGCGGCTGAATGTCACCAGCGCCCGCGTGACTCCACAACGACAGGCTGCATGCCTGAAACTAGGTCGTGGGGGGTTAGCACGCACCACGGCGATGCGAATCCCACCACAGATCATCAACTACGGCGTGCAAGTACAAGGGGTCCACACTGACCGTGTCACGTACATTCTTTTCTAACACCAAATTCGAGAACCTGGAGGACGAGCGTCACCGCGCCTCAAATACGGCGCTCATCGGCTTCAGGCCCGAACCAGAGACGCGGCCGCGCCTATCAACGCATGGGCGGACGACCTACGTAACCCAGATGAGACTACAGCACTACTAACTATAACTCCTCAGGGCCAGGGAACTGGCAAAAACAAATTCAACACCATCATCACGTAGCTAGGGACAGCGTTCCAACCCTACCTCCTGCACTGCACCTGACAGCCATAACGTCCTATGAGGATCAGCCTCTGACGGAAACTCGCCCTTCCATTGTGGGACCGATGCCGACATGTTATCATCGGACGGAGTTGAAGTTGTAGATATGTCGGACTTACCCCACGGACTAGAAAATGCGAAGACCGCTGAATATTGTGAAGGCCTGGCGGCCGGTGCCGCCGACCCTGAAAGACATCGACGACGACCAGGAGGGGAAGGATGAGGAGAAGGAGGAGGATGAGGAGGAGGAGGAGGAAAAGGTCGAGGAAAAGGACTTTGGACCTGCTGGGGAGGAGGACTGGAGAAGGACCGGCGTGGGAGAGGGGAGGGGAAGGGGAGGAGGACCCCCAGGGACGGATGCGCATTTGAGTTTCCCGCCCCCCCTGGGACTCCTCCCCAACTGGGGAGGGGGACCCGAGGAGGACCTGCGCGCCGGAGAAGGACCGGCGTGGGAGAGGAGGACCCCCAGAGGCGATGCGAATCTGACCCTCCCCCCACCCCCCCCGGGACCCCCCCCCCCGCGGGACCGGACAGACCCCCCACACATGCCGACAGGGTCGGCGCATTTTTCCCAAAGGCATCAGCATGCTAAGCATCGATGGGGAAGATTTAGCCAGAAACCTACACGACGGGTCCTCAGAGCCACCGACGAGGGAAAGGGCGAGGAAAGGGTGGACACCGCAATCGACGTGTGCATGGCAAGGGTTTTGCCGCGTTTTTGGTGACCCTTACGGATGCCGATTATGAAGAAACTTTCCTGGGGAAGGGTCAGGGTCGACGCCGTGCGACTGGGAGAGGAAAGGGCCAGAAACTCAGCCCCATGGGCCGATCTAGGAAGATGAAGCTATGCAATCGTTGCGGGAGTGGCAGTCATTTTCGGGATCAGCGCGCCATGAAAGGAAAGGGAAAGGGGGATGCCGCTGCCCATGTGACGGCTCAAGATACTGCTGAGAACGTGGGGTACGTCGCTTGGCCAGCGTTCGACACCCCCCTCTGCGGGGGCGCTCCCCGCTCTTTGCTCTTTCAGGCGCGAGGCCATGAGCCACGCCCTAACGGACCTTTTCCTCGGCTTCCCGAGCGGCGACATCGGGGGCGAGATGGTGGTACATGACTGGGGCATCTCCGAAACTGAGACGGCCCCTGCAACAGATGAATACCCCCGAGAAGCAAGCTTGTTTGCCCCAGTAAACGACGAGGTGCGAGGGGGCACGCTTATGACGCCAACGAGTGACGCAGTGTGTGGAGACACGCTGGGGCAACGCACGGGCTGCATCAATGACATCACGGCCGACGACTTGTTTGACGCTGGCTGGGGCCTTGTCAGGACTGGGGCTTACATGGCGTTCCGAGGCCCGCGTGCCCGCTCGCGTGCCCCCGTGGCGGCGCCGAGCTGTTGGGGCGGCCCGCCGGTGGGTCGACCGCCGCCGCTGTCCCTGGAAGAACTGGGTCATTGGGCCAGCAGGGGCTGGACTCCTGAGCAGGTGCGTCATGGGGTTCTCTGCAGGCTTACGCACCCGCAAATGCGCAGATAAACGCAACTGCAAGCGGGAACGCATGACACTGCGTTCAAACGAGCGCATCCGCGAATGTTTCCCGCATCAGGAGCATCGTCCGAATTGTCCCATGGATCTGGACAGTAGGTCCCCCCACAGGGAATCACACCCTGGGGATGATGTCGCGGCGACGGCGTCACAGAACACGTGGAAGCGACGTCCGAGTCCGAACGCATCCCCTACAGCGACTCCGACTACGACCGACTTGCCTAAGAATGGGTCGACCTCTCCGCCAACCACGAACTCAAGGGGCAGAGTCGTGAGTACCATGGTGGTGATGGCCGCGGAGGCGCTGAGGAAGGCGAGGGCGGAAACGCGGATGGAGAAGTGAGCGGCGACGCGGCTGGCGATGTTACCGCTGTCGTTTCCTGTGTTGTTGCCGAAGCACTCGCGGGTTCAGCAGCTACGTCATCTGCAGCTGCATCTTCTGGTCCACCAGAATTATCCACCAGGCTCGACCAAGAGGAAGGCTAGTCGAGGCGAGGCGAGCGATGGCAAAGCAAGGGATTCGACAAACGCACCATGGGCGCGGGGGGGCCACCCAGGCTCACGCCAACGCCGACCTCGCAACCTGACGACTCCGACGACTCCGAAGACTCCGCCTCCAAGACAAGGACAAGGACCGAGGATGCTGACACTGAACCCTCTCCTCTACACCGCCAGGAACCAAAAGCAAGGGGAGCACCCGTTCGGAGGAGGTACTCATGCCCACCTCGAAGAATAAGGCCAAGTCGGCCGCTTTAGGTGCAGCGGGGAAGCATGTCGACCTACTGCTTACCCCGAAGGCCCCTCCAATTGGGTGCCGCCAACAGCGCGACGACTACGACGTCTGAGACTCAGACATCATCGTCGTCCTCGTCGTCCGCGTCGGCGTCGGCGTCGTCGTCGTCGTCTCGATTTGCTACTTCGCCCTTGCCCTCACCCGCGCAGGAGCTCCGGAGCCCAGCGGGCGGTTCGCGCCGGCGCGCGCCGGCGGGGAGCTTCGCCAGCAGGCTGGCAGGAGGAGGGGGGTCGGCCTCTCGTCGGCGGCGCGCCCTGGGGGGAGTTTCCGGTGTTGCTACGAGTGCCCCTGGCCCAAGATGCCCCCAGCATTTCTAAGCAGGCCCCCGCGGCCTCCAGAGCACCCTTCACGAGGCCCAGGGTGTCCCAGGGGCTCCAAAATGGAGCGAAAAGCTGGGGGCACCTTGGGCCACGGGTACCTTTAGCAACCCCTGACCAGGGGGATGTTCGAGGTTCGAGGTTCGAGGAGCAAGAGGTCATGATAGTGATACGTTCAAAGATTTTCCAGACCTGATTTCCCAGATACCCTGATGGTCCTCACGGGTTGCAGAAACGCCGGCTGCTGGATAGTGCGGAATTCCTGGAACGTCCCGAGCCAATCTTAGCATGACGTCGATCTCGTCCCATCGAAGTTCGATGTTCGAGGGCGTTTCTGTCGGTTCTCGGCGGTTTTCCCGTTTCGGAGTGCGTCCAGCGGCTGCGCCTCGCCGAGGGCGTTCCAGGGGTGTCCGGAACGTCTCGGCCGGCCACCGGAGAGCCGAGTCTGGAGCCGTCAACCACCAGGTGTGCGAGAGGGGGCGGGCCTTCTCAGAGGGCTCGGAAGTTCCCCGGCCTCCGGTGTCCTGAAAATTGTTATAAGCTTGATGTTTTTTTCTGAAGACACGGAGAATTTATCAGAAGGCTGAGCCCCACCGCTTTTTGAGAGGGCCTTTTCCTTCTCACTTCCCCCCTCGCTCGCGGCCGACTCTTGGAGCGATTTTTTGGCACGTCTAGACGATAAAGGGCGTTACTGGGGGGTGGGGGCAGGGGGGCCGGGGGGCCGGTGACATTACGTTTTTTCGCAGGCGCTGGCTGGGAGTGCTTAGGAATAGAGCGAATCGTAGCGTTCCCTGGAGCGGGAGGGGGTGGCAGGGGCTGGCAACGGCCACGATCGCGAAGCACAAAACGCGTTCTCTTGCCGCTCTAGTCATCAACAATCACTGCGGGAGGTTGCTGGTGCTATCCAGCGTCTTGGGGCGTTTACCGGGCCTCGCGACCTGCAACAAAAACGACTGAGGATGATAAACTGGTCCTGGGGACAGGGTCGAGACTTCGTTTCGAAAATATCATGGCGTTGGGGATTCTGGGGTGCGAGCCCAGAACGGTCTCCCCAGCATGCATTGGCTGGTGAAATGGGATTTCCCCCCCCCCCCCCCGCTGCAGCTCCCTGATGCCGCGCACCAACTGTCACTCTTGCCTTTTCAGGGTCACTCTTGCGCGTGGCCTGCCTTGAGGATTAGTACCGATTTGATCCAAACCGGGCGTTTTTTGTTAGATTTCGGTTTTCGGGGCTCGTCGACGGGCTCCGGGGCCACAAAACTGCCCCCAAAAGGAAGTGGCTCGGGAGTTTTGGGGCCACTGCAAAAGTCAAGTCGGAGAATGTCTGGGAATAGCAAACAGCACAAGCCCTGATGTGCAGAGACCCCATCTTGGGGGAGCCGACCCTGTGCGGTGGCACGCCCGAGCGTCGTCCAGTGGCGGATGGCGCTCGGGCGTGCCACCGCCCAGGGGTCTGCCGACCCCGGTGGGTTCGGTGGTCCCATCTCCGCCTCCGACCATGGGCTTTCCGCAGATGTGCGGATTATTCCCAACCATCCGGTGGTGTCTGGCCCTCCTTCCGAAGAGTCAGCGCCCCGCGTTCCTTCCTCCTTCCTTCCTCCTCCTCCCTCTCTTCCCTCTTCTCCCTACTTGCCTCTGCCCTCCGCATGTCCACCGTTCCTTATTGTTCTTCTCCTCATCATCCTCATCATCATCACCATCATCATCATTAGCATCAGCATCATCAACATCATCGTCATCGTCGGCATTACCATCGTCGTCATCATCATCAGCATCGTCGTCATCATCATCAGCATCATCACCATTATCACCATCATCAGTATCATCAGTATCATCGACATCGTCATCGTCATCATCATCATCATCATCATCACCACCATCACCACCATCATCATCATCATCGTTATCATCATCAGCATCAGCATCGTGATGGTTGTGTCATGTTGCAGCCCGCCCAGGATATATCAGGAGGCGAGAAGTGCTACAATATACATAAATGTATATGTGTATATATATATAGATATAGCTGGCTGTCTCAGCTTATTATGTGTATGCTCTCGGCTTGCAGCCGCCGAGGCTCTTGGCCTTGGCGGGGGACGGTGGGGGGGCCGCGAGAAACTTGAAAGGTTTCGGAGCACAAACGGTTGCGGAGCGAACGAGAGGCACACCCGAGGCACGCGCACAGCGCGCGGGGAGCCCCCGGACCAGGCCTCCGGGGCTCCAGAAACCAGGCCACGGAGCCCGCCCGTTTCGGGGGCCGGGGGAGCACAGGCGCCCAAGGCCCCACAATAACGCCAGCAGCCACCTACTCGTTCCTAGAGGCTCCTAGGCTCCACCCGGGAAGACTCACGATCCCACCCCAACTGTACATTTCCACATCAGTATTCATTCTTTGACTCATGAACCCATGATGGTGGTGTCATGTTGCAGCCCACCCAGGATTTTTACGTATTTGGAGGCGTCAAGTGCTACAATGTATAGTTGGCTGTCTCAGCTCATTATGTGCATGCTCTCGGCTTGCAGCCGCCGAGGCTCTTCCCGCCCCCGCTCGCGAGCCTTCTGAAGGAAATGCAAGTTGACTCTGCACCCTGCGCTTACAAAATGAAAGCCCTGCGTGACCCAAACGAGAAGATCACTGGCACACTTGACAGTCGGAGCAGACTCGCCAGCTCACTCTCGCTGTGTGCCCTCCAAAAATTCCAGTGACACGTCACTGGCCAGACACGATTACTTGCAACACGCTCTTGACTGTAAGATAAAGCACGCGCACACATCGGCGGCCAAGGTTCACCCAGGCTCCTGGGAGCCTTGCTGCTGCCAGCTCCTTGTCTGACGTGGATACGAACTTGATCGCCGGCAGGGGAAGGCGGCTGAACGTGTCGTTTGGCTGCTGTATAATGGCCTCTCTCTCTGCCCACACGTCGAGGTCGAGGGCTTCCCAGACCAGGTTGGCCCATCTGGCCTCGAAGGACACCTGGTGGTCAACCACATGGAGGCCGAAGAACCTTGATGCGAGCAGGTCGTACGTCACATGAAGCTCGCGATACTGCCCTGGCCAGCGTAGCTCCTGCCAGGACTCCTGCGCGTGCGGAATCGACACCGACGCGTCCTCCAGGGCGGGGTTGGCTGCGTCCGCTCCAGGGGGCGGCGTAGCCACGTCGAGGAAGTCCGTCCGGATCCACTTGAGCAGCACGTCGGGGTCGTCTGCTATGCGTTCCGCATGGCGTTGATGTGCCGTAAGGTTGACCAGGCCGACCCCGCGCCAGGCCTCGTCGAGCAGGCTCACGGATATCTGCCGTTTTGATGGCTTCTCGGATGGACGTGGAGGCATATTGGATCCTTTAGGTCCTTTAGGGCCGTCTTGGAAGCCATCTTGGACGATCTTGGATGCCATCTTGGGCCATGTTGCCCGGCTTGGAGGCGCGCTCTGTCGAAGTCCCAGGGGGAGTTATATGACAGAACCAACAACCACCTGAAGTCTAGCACGCCGGGCACCCCTACGGCAAGACCACAGGGGGCGGCGGATCCCCCCCTTTCAGCCCATCCCGCCCGCCACCGCGTCTGGGTTGTATGACAAAGGCCTCTCGCGGCCCTCTTGGCCCGTTTTGGGGCGCTTGCGGCTCCGAAAAAGTCTCGTTGGAAACGCCAGGGAACCACGAGGGGCACGCGGGGAACCCTGGAAACTTCGAGAACTTCGGCCCCAGGCCCCGAATGCTCAATCCAACTTCAAGGGCCAATCTTTGTTCTTCTGGCGATGACTACCGCTGTCGGGGGGGGGGAGGGGGTGGGAGGGCGCCTGTAACGTCATGATTCGCGCCGGCGCCGTCTGGGAATTGGCTACCCTTACCAATTCTCAAACATTCGCTGGCGCGAACGGTGACGTTACCAGTTGGGGGTGGGGGGAGGGGGGGGCATCTCCAGTAACGGCCGTTACCGCCAATCGAAGGAGCCGCGCTCCAGCCCGTGCCTCGCGGCACGGTGGCGGACTCGCCCCCTGTGTCGTCCGATCCGTGTGCAGGCGCGGCGCGGCCGTCGGCTGGTGGGCCTGCTGGGCGCTGCGGGGCCGCTGGGCCGCCGGGCGTGGGCGCCTGGTGGCGTCGAGGCCCCTGTTGGGGGGCGGGCCGTCGATCTTGACGTCGTCGTCGTCGTCGTGGTCGCCGCCGTCGTCGTCGTCGTCGTCGCTGTCGTCGTCATGGTCGTGGTCGTCGTCGTCGTCGTCGTCGTCGTCGTCGTAAATGGCCGTTCGGATAGGCGCCCGCACGTGTCGAGGTGTCGTGCAGACGGGGTGGCGCAAATTAGGTGGATTTCTTGGGGGTCCCAGGCGCAGGGTGATGACGGACCGCGCGGGGACCTCGACGTCCCAAGATACCTCACCGAGCGGTCCCGTTACCGCACAGTCTTCTTCGATAGCATATCAGGGGAGTCTTGTATACCGTAGCAATTATGTTGTTAGCGTGCATGCGCGTCGATCAGAGCCTGTAAGCGATGATCTAGTACCGGTTTAGTGTCGATTAGCGTTGATGTAACATTGATTGGCGTCGAGTCGCAAGAGCGGACAATAGGGTAAAGGCTTCCAGGAGTTGCTCCCGCAGTCGTGGGACCTCAGAGGCCTCAGTCGCCCGAGACGTCCTCGCGACCCGATTCCTAAAATTGCGCGGTGATCTCAAGCCCCCACCGAGTCACCACGCGGTGTGGTCACCACACCGATTGGAGGCCCCAGAATGTCTCCTCGCCGAGCTAGTCTGCCGCCCAGAGTGTTCGCACCACGGCGATGTGAGCCAGCGTGATTGTGATAGCAGCGTGCGGTGTAGCGTATCCGGTGTTTGTGCAGTCTTCCGCCCGATTTCAGTTTCAGAAGGCTCAGGGGGGGGGGCAACAAGACACAGACACAAGAAAACGTCGGTTCCCACGAAAATATGGGAAGCTATGGGAAGTGCAGTGGAAGACGACAATTCACGAAAGGCGGAAACATATGAGGGATACTGGGATTGTGTCTATTTGTTTGTGTGTGTGAGTATGCTTCAGGATTCCTCGTGCACATCCGCACATCCCGTGCCAATCTCATCGTTGCACCATTCCCGTCCTGGTCAAGGAATCGAGTAGGGGATGGACTACATAATTGATTAAACCCAACACTGTGTCCCCATCGAATTTACAGCACGAATACGTAGAACGTTCGTAGATCTACGGAGCATTCTGCGCATTATTCAAAGATTCGACGGGAACAACAAGTTTTGGCAATTCTGTAGTCGATCCCCTACTCGAAGAAACGGGTCCTGAGGATAACGAGGAATGTGTTTGATAGTGTCGGCCTCACTGGGCCCCGGGACTGTCAAATCCACTCGGGTGATGAAAAGCCTATTCTTGGGGAGTGGGTCCAGACCTCTGAGGGTCCACGTTGCGAGAACAGCACGACGTCCGGGGTCTGGGAACGGGTCTGGGAAGCGGGTTCCAAAGCGTTTCACCGTTTTGGGGCTCCAAGGGCCCTCGACAAGGCCTGGCGTTGTCAGCAGACAGCTCAAGACGAACAGCCAGTCCTGGGGGAAGGGCCCAGGGGCCCGTTTCTCTCAGGATTTGTTGGGTCTCTGCCGGCGATCAACGATCGCGGCCTCAGCGCCTGCTTGAGGTTGAACGTATGAGCTTGAAGCTTGAAGCGTGATCGGTTCGCTCGCTGGCAGTGTCACGCTACGCCCTGGGCCCCGGGCTCACGCTGCCCCTTCCATATTCAAAAGTTCCAGGCCAGCCTTTTGACGCTTGCATCTTGTGCTGTTGGGCGGCGGTGGGAGGAGTGGGCGGGACGAGGATGAGAGGGGGTTCATTGTGAGGTCCAGGGAGCAGGACAGGATGCGGGAGAGGTCGAGGAGGAGGAGGAGGAGGAGGAGGGAGCAAGCGGGGAGGCCAACGGTCAAGGGAACGGCGGGGGCTGGCATGCCAGAGATGTCGGGCGGAAGGGGCAGGGGGGCAGGGGGGCAGGGGCAAGCACAGGGTCAACCGCGCGGGCGACGGGCCAGAATAGAAACAGCGTAGGGCGGGACGCGCCCTACAGTCGGCACTGATTAGTAGGTCGATCCTGCCAAATCAAGGGTACCCTTGTGTCCTGTGTCTCGCGACCCATGCCTCCTAAATTCCTATGGCAGTGTGGCACTCGGAAGGGTCGTGTGTCCTCTCGCGTGTCCTGTCCAATCAAGTCCGACTGTAAATCCCTCGCCCTCGCCTTCGTCCTTCCTTCTCATCCTCGCCGTCGTCGGACCTTCCTCTGCAACTCTTCCCCCCCCCCCGGGTCGCGAGTCGCAGGAAACCGGAGGCTCCCGATCTTCCCCGAGGGCATCTTTGCGCCCCTCGGTCAATATTCGGCGGTCCCCGGGCCTGATGAGGGGCCACGGGGTGCGAAATCGAGAACCCCTAGGTAATTGAGCAAGTCATGTCTCGTCTGGTATCTGGGAAGGGGGGTGGTGCAATCGCACGCCGGGCAGCACCCGCGGAGGGCGAGGTCCCTCTCTGAGTCTGGCGCATGTGCCCGAGGCTGGCCGTGGCCAGAAAACCTCCCTCGTTCCTGATTTGGCGTTCCTTCTGGTGGCACGCCGGTTATAGTAGGTCGACCCTTCCAAGTCAGGGGTGCCCTTGTGTCCTGTGGTCGTCGCCTCATGTCTGCTGCATTCCAGGGCCAGGGGTAATTTGGGTCAGAGGCCACGTTGCCCACGGGCGAGCCTGCTTTTATCAGACTCGGCTGAAGGGCGAGGGAAGAGAGCACCCAGGACAGCACGAGGGGAGCGCAGCGCGAAGAGGAAGGGATGAGAAGCTGCAGGCATCCCTGATGGGGGTCCTGGTAGATGGAACGGCGATGCATCGGCGATGCATCGGCGATGCGGCTCGATGCGGAGCCCGCCCGAAAGCTGAATGGATGCCTCGTTTATCCTTTGAGCTACCCGTGTGTGTGTGTACCCCGCGGGCTAGCGGCCACTCCGCGCCGTGTGCCAACACTCCGCAGGGCCAGCACTCCGAGGAAGCACAAAACTCCCATACCGTTGCTCTTGCCTCGCTTTCCCCTTTTGGGGGCCTTCGGGAGGGGCCCCCGTCGCCACTGCTGGAATCGCTTCGAGATCCTGGTCAGAGTGCGCCCGATGAGAGGTCCGGGGAGTGGGGGTATGGATGCCTCGTGGGCTCCCCAACAACACCCCGCAGGGAGGCGGGGGCGGAGAGGGAGCAGTGCGTGCTCGCTTCGTCGCCTCGAGGCGGGAGCGCGAGGGGGCAGAGCGTGGGGAGGTGCAGAGATCGTTTCGATTCCTCCGATTCGATTCGATTCGATCTCGATGGCTTCCGTTTCCGATTCGATCCGACTTCGGATTCCGATGTGGATTCCGATTTCTCCATGGAGGCCTACTAGCCTGTCGATTTCCGCCGGTTCGGCTTCTCCCGACTCGGCTGCCGATTTCCGCCGATCCGATTCATTTCGATCGCCGATCCGACTTGTCGATTCGTTTCTGGGCTCTGCTGCGGGAGCCCAATCTTTTCCACGCGGGCGTCGCCGCTGCATCGCCGACGTCGCCGATGCACCGCCGATGCGGCGAGATCCTCCGACCCCATCTGCTCCGACCCCGTCTGAGAGGCCTCTAATGCCGGGGCCGCGGGATCAGGTCGACTCGGCGGACGTAAACGTCATGCTCCACACGCGTGGGGCCCATATGGACCACAAGGGCGGACCGTTATAATTAGTCAAGACGCTGAAATATGGACCTCTTCGGGCTCGGGAAGGGCTCTGGATTGCGGGCCGCTCCTTAGATCCAGGTCGGGGAACTTAATCGTTGCCGAGTCTCGCCGGGGCCACAACGATTAGTTCGTTCTTTTTAATCGTTCGTTGTGGTACCACGATGATTGTACGCTCAAATGCCAGCCTTGGCAGCGTTGGACCTTTTCTGTTCAGTCTCAAGTGCTCGCGCTGCGGGGGAACGGAACTCGCGCTCGTCGTCGTGATCGTCGCCTCGTCGTCACGGTTGGCCGAGGTCGTCGTCCTCGTCGCCCCCCTCCCGCGGCCGTCGGCAGGCGCCGCCTGGGCCTCCTGCGGCTGGCCCTCCGCCTGTGGGACGAGGCCCTCCCTGCCCGCGTCCCCTCCCGCAGGGTGGTCTTGGAGCCGGCTGGTGGTCCGAGGTGGCCCAGCCCTGGCTCTGGCCAGCTGGCAGGGGGTCAAGGTTCGAGGTTCTGGGTTCGGTGAGCTTTCTTTTTGTTTTGCCTGTTTCTGCTTCTGAGGACCGTGCTCCAGGGCCGTCAAACACGTGTCCGGGGTGACAATCTGCGCCAGATGGAACGTGAGAGGGGTCCAGTGACCGATTTTGAGCGCATCTGGCTCCATCCCCCCCTCCTGATAGTTCAGACCCCCTGGCCGCCTCCAAGGGTGATTGCTCCTCCAGGAGGGGGCCCCTCCCCAAGTTGGGCCCCTCCAGCCGGTGGGCCCTCCCTCCTTGGCGGCAGTCGGGACTCGAGAGCAGCTGCGGGAGGCCTCCTCTTTCCTCCCTCCCGCTCACTATTTTCAGTGATTGTTTGCGCCTTCGAGGGGCCCCTCCCCAGGAGGCCTCCAGGAGGATGGCCCTCGGATTGGGACATTTCTCTGGCGGCTGGGCCTGGATTCTGTTAGGACCCCCAGGACTTGTCGGTCCGAACGTCTTCGGTACCTAATGGTTGTGTCAAGCCACGCGCAGAGTGGGTAGGGGGAGGGGGGAAGGCTTCTGAGAAACAGCCATGTTTCTTCGAAGGCGCGGGCCTTATCCATAGATTTAAACCCCGCGACTTCCCAGAAGCAGCCTCCTACGAAGCCTTCCCCCCTCCCCTTGAGAGGGCCCCTCTGGGAGCGGGGCGCCCCCTGGAGGAGGGCGCCTCCAGGAGGAGGGCGCCTCCAGGGGGAGGGCGTCCCCAGGAGGAGGGCGCCTCCAGGAGGAGGGGGCCTTCACGAGGAGGGCGCCTCAAAGAGGTGACAGAGGCGGGAGAGGGGGCGAGGGACCGCAAGAAGATTTCTCTGCATTTTGAGCGCAAGTTGCGCGTTCAAAGTCTAACTTGGGGCGAGTCACGACATTGATCTAGCTAACCAGGCTGAACCCAGTGAACTGACGAACGGACTTGTAGGGAAAGAGAAGGAGGAAGAGGAGGAGGAGGAGGAGGAGGAGGTGGAGGAGGAGGATTGAGGGTTTTGAGGTTTCCAAGCTGTCCCAGGTGGTTCTGGGGGGCGAAGGGGTGCGTACCCTGACTTTGCGGTGCCCTCCTACGTGCGTACCCGGACTTTGCAGGGCCCTACCGCCGCGCTCCTGCAGGGGCCGCCCTCCAGGACGTCTTCGGCGCTCCGCTCCGCTTCTCCGCGCAGCCCCGCTCCCACTCCTCAGAGCACAGCCCCACTCCCTCTTCCGCTATCCCTGCTCCTCCCCCTTCCACTCTTCTTCTCCCTCCTCCATTTCCTCCTCCTCGCCTCCTCCTCCCTCCTCCCTCCTCCTTCCCCCCCCACCCCCAGCCACAACGTGGGTGAGGCAGTCATGTCGAATGGGTGCCGCGACTGGGGGTGGGATTTCGGGGGCCGCCCCACGCTCGAGAGCCAGCCTCAGCTGCCGCCGAAATCTCACACCCACGGCGGTTGTGAGCTTTCGGCGGGGTGCCGGGGCCCGGGGCGGAGGCCTCATTCCTCCTCCTCCTCCTCCTCCTCCTTCTCCGCCTCATCCTCCGCCTCCTCCTCCTCTTCCCAAATCAAAGGGGGAGAGGAGGAGGCACTACTGCGACCCTACTGGTGCAACGACGTCCATGTGGACACACAAGGAGTGGAAACTACATGTGCTCAGAGGTTTTTAACATACGCGGCCCTTGCAGGGCACCGACGGGGGGTACGGGAGATGCCACAGGGACAAGTCCAAGTGGGCCCACCCCATGCAAGAACCCAGGACACTACCATGTAGAATGTGTACTCATCAGGCTCAAACCATAGAGGAGTACCAGGCGCACATACGAGGACATCTCGCGGGGCCCGAGCAGATCAGAGCAGCCAAAAGTGGTGCTGCCCACAGCTTCAAACGCCCTGGACGATCATTTGGAATGGAGGGTCAGGCGCTCGCCGCCGTCTGGCCCAGAAGAAGTAAGACCGCAGGAGCAGGCCAACATCGGCGAGGGCAGCAGCAGCAGTCAGGCGAATGTACCAGGAGCCCGAGGAGGAGGACGAGGTCGCGGACCCCCAGGAGCTGGAGGCCATGGCGGGGGAAGAGAAGGAGTGCAAGGCGACCTACGAGACAGCATACGTGCACTACAGCGGCTGGCTCTACAGAGCGCGGCGGCAATGCGCAACTTCGCCCACCTCACCAGCGAGCTCTTGCTGGCCATCCTCGCGGAAGAATGGACCCAGGCACCGATCGAGACGGGCCGCGAGTACGACAGGAAGGCGAAGGCAAAGGGCAACGGCCACGGATACGGCCCCCCCCCACACGGCCATGTCGCAGCCGCCTTCGTGGAGGGCATAGTCGAGGCGTTCAAGACCAAAGTGCAGGACAACGACCAGACGATGCAGCACGTCACGAAGACCCTCACGGAGTTCATGGGGCAGCTGGACCAGCCCTGGGGGCCGACGTTCGTGACAACAGGTTTTCCTGCAGTGCAAGATCCAAGAGGCCTGCAAGCCCACGGACGAGGAGATGGAGACGGAACCGCGCAGAGTCAAGACCATGCATACTATCAACACGCCGCAGTCGTTCAGGACAGCACTATTCGAGCAGAGCCTCGACCAGGCCCAGAGCGAGAGGATCCTCGGCTTCAGGGGGGACATGTTCAAGCAGTCCCTGGGGGTGGCGCTCGCGTTCCTTGGCGCCAAGAAGACCCGCTCGGGGGGGGCACGACGGGACTGGAGAGGGTAGCAGGAGCCCAGCTAAGCAGGCGCCGACAGTAAGCCAGCCGCAGCCACTAGAGCAGATCAGAGGCTCTTAGCAGCCAGAAGTTGCAGGCCCCGCGAGCGCCTCTTCAGGACCCTCGGGACGAAGGCCTTCCAGTGACAGGCCCCCCTCAGCCCCGCCGCGCACCAGAAAGGCAACCGACCAGCGATGCAGATCAGCAGCGACCACGAGCGATGCACGATGCCAAGAGACAACGCGCCACGACTTGGGGGCCACATGGCCGACATACCACGCATGGCTATTTGCTATCGGGAACTACGTTCGAGGGAATACTACCAGGCCATGGGGCCACAGTGCGATCTGGTTGAGCACAAACTTTTGCCAACCTGATATTACAGATGCGGTCTACCCCCCCCCCCGCGCGCCACCACCTCCATCGCTATTCGGCGCAGTGGCCCCAGTTGCAGGACTAGGCAGACAGCTTCTGGAGACAGGGTCCCACGACAGCAGTATGTGTACGAGTACGAGAGGACCTACTACATACGGTAACCACAATGTGACGGCAGCGGGCCGACAACGGTGACACACTCACCAGAAAGGGGGTTCAAGGGCTCACAGGGACAGCCGCAACGAAACCTCGAGAGATACAAGAGAAGCCGTGCCAGGACCAACCAGGACATTAAGCGCCAGGAGTTGGAACGGACGGGGATCTCAGCGTTGCCCCGATTTTCGGTCTCCTCCCACAACCACCGACAGAACTACGGTCCCGCGCCTGCTCCCCCCCACTACGTTGCGCTCCCCATTCAAGGTCACAGCCAGGCCAGGAACAGGGCGACTGGCGACAGGTTCCGACTCCGACCCCGCAAGGTTCGCCTCCCACTCGACCAGAGTTAACAGCGTCGTCCCCGCGTGGGACTACAGTTGGAGCTACTACCGACGCCGCGGCCAGTCGGCACGGCGCAGCTGCGCAGCCCAACGGCCTGGGCGGCGGCCGTAGCGGCCGAGTCCCAATCCCCAGCGCAGGAGACGGTGATGGACATGGAAGAGGTGGCGGTCCAGAAACAAGCTGAGCGTGGAGGCGGACCAGGAGGCCACGTCTTCGGAACCACGCAGTACATCGCGGAGAAGTGCCACAAGACGCTGCAGAGCACCAGCGCGAAGCGCGACGACATCATCCAGCACGGCCAGATGGTACTAAGTGGCGCGCACAAGCAGCAGGAGCGCATCACGATGAGCCCCGCGAGGATCACGGCCAGCAGGAGCCCGAACCAGTGCGAGGAGATCGAGAGGACCCACGTGGCTGAACTACTACGGCAGCAGCTGCACGAGAACAACAAGGCCGCCGAGCCTTCTCGAGGGGTTGAGACCGTTCTCAGCAGCCAGAGTCGGCCCCACCAGGGGTCTTTCCCATGGCAGCTGGATTACGAGAGGCCACCGATCGATGAGCTCGATCGAGGACTGCTGCGCTAAGTGGACGGAGGGCAGCCGCGGATGGGGATGCGACGAGGTGAAGACGGCGGGCCAGAGCTGGTTCAGCAGTCTGCAGCAGGCGCATGACAGCACCAAGCAACAGCGCCCCAAGTGTTTGTTTGTCGCCCAGCAAGAGCATCCAGGGGTGGAAGCCGCGCAGCGCTGCCATCGCAGCTGCAGATCCAGCCCCCGCCCCCCGCTGGCTCCGGACCCGAGCGGGGGCCTCCGCTTCTTCGACGCCGCTGTCGCCGAGATGGCGGGGCGGGGGCCGGGGCTGCTGTCGCGAGCCCTGAATCCAGCCAGCGCCCGCCATCATCTTTTTCTTTCGGGCCCGCCTGTCTCGCAGAGACCGCCAGCTCTAACCTGACAATGGGGCCCGCGACGCGGCGCTAGCAGTAAGGCGGGCCCCGCTGCGCATCAGTCCAGCAGGCCAGTTTTTTTTTTGAGAGGAGAACGGGCGGGGGGGTGAGGGGTCGGGGGGGGGCTCTCAGCGGGAAGGGGCCCGCCTCCGCGGGGAGGCGCCCCCGCTCGCCTGCGTCTCGCATCCAGCTCGCGAAAGCAGGGCCCCCTGCGCCAGGCAGCCCCCAGGACTACCATAACAGTAGTAATGGGAGCTTGCGTCCATATTTTCACCCCAGGGGCCCCGCCTTTCTTGAGTAGGCGGAGTAACTCAGACCCCCAAGGGCCTGAACCTGATCCATATCCCTATCCTCCTCCTCCCTCCTCCTCCTCCTCCTCCTCATTATCCTCCTCCTCCTCCTCCTCCTCCTCCTCCTCCTCCTCCTCCTTCTCCTCGCCACCCCTGTCCTGGCGCTCCGTCTGCCAGGGGTGCCAGCGGGTGCCGCCGCCAGATGGGGGGGTCATGTTGGATCACCATCAGACATCGAGAAACATGGGGCGTCGAGCGTCAGGCGCCAGAGGTCGGCGGGAGGGGGAGATCGTGCTGCCTCGCGCGACTTGATGCTCATGCAAGCAATTGAGTTGGATCCGTGCGTCGATCAGTTTTACAGAAGGCGTTGTAGAAGCTACGGTGTTTCTTTCTGATTGTGGGCCCGCTTTGAGGCCAGCCCATGCCCACCCCGCCCTGTCTCCAGGGACTTCGCCTCCGTTTATCATGGTGGGATGGGGAGACGGTTGCCGCCCCCTGCGCTGCACGTGTTGCTTTGGGTTAGTGGGGATTTCTGTCGAAGTATATGAAGATGCCTTCCGTCCCTCCCCTGCCTTCCTACTCTTGGTCTTGTCGGCGATGGCTCGGTCCTGTCAGGGTGTCCGGAAATCTTGGGGGATGAGAGATACCCGACGCGGTGAGTTTGCACAAGCCCCCGAGCCCAACGCGATACGCACGCCCACTCGGCGCGGATAGGTCGGTATATCTAAAGGATTGATGTTCGCAGAGGCTTTTCGAACCTAACACTACAGCGGATGGGTGCACGCCTAGTTTCTGAGGGAATGGGGCGATACCTCCCCAAACATTGTTTTTGCAGAGCACGTTGTATTCAATTGTGCCTTCGTAGTCGCGCACAGCTTCTGCTCCAACCGCTTCGGTCGTCGTGAAAGTTCCGTTGCTGCTTCTGTGTGGGGGATCGTCTTCGGGCCACAAAACCGAGGACACAGGGCGCGGGTTGAAAGAACCGCCGGTTCGGAGAGGAGGGAGGGGGGCAAAGGGGAGAGGGCAGAGCCAAGGAAAGGCAAAGGAGAGGGGGAAGAGGGGCAAAGGGAAGGAGGGACGGGGGGAAGAGGCAAAGACAGGCGATGCACCCACGCCGACGACGTGACCCGCGGGCTCGGCACTGGCGCAGCCTGGAGAAAATGGGGGAAACAGGACCTAGGCGGACCAATGGCGCATAACCCGGGGAAGCATTGGAGAACCCCCCTTTTCTGGTGAAGCGATAACGACGCACCCAAAACTCTGAAGCGTTAGCCTTGCACCCTGGCACGCGGTCGTTGCTTTGCACTCTTCTGGAGAACCCAACGATCCTCGGAAGTGGCGACAGTTTTTCGCAGTTCGCAGCCCCCCCAGGGCTGGCGAGGTCTCGCTCCGATCCGCGTAGCACCAGACTAAGCTGGGCCCGTCAACACTAATACGATTGCCAACGACGACGACGAAGACGACGACGACGACGACGACGACCACGACGACGACGACGACGACGACGACGCCGACGACGACGACGACGACGACGACGACGACGACGACGACGACGACTACTACTACTACCACTACTACCACTACTAACACTACTAACACTGCGACTCCTCCTCCTCCGTCTCCTCCTCCTCCTCCTCCTCCTCCTCCTCCTCCTCATCCTCATCCTCATCATCATCATCATCATCATCATCATCATCATCATCATCCTCATCCTCATCCTCATCCTCATCCTCATCCTCATCCTCATCCTCATCCTTCTCTTAATGTAGTGGCCTCTGGCCAGTGCCGCCGATCCGGGGTGCTTCCGATTTCGCGTGAACAGCCAAACTCATGGGACGGCCCCTTCCACCTTCAGGGCCTGAGTGGCGTCAGCCATGGCGTCAGCCCCCGCCCCCCCCCGACTCCCCCGTCCCGGGCGTGAGTGGCGTCAGCCATGGCGTCGGCCCTCGCCACCCCCCTTTCCTCTCCCGAGCCTGAATGGCGTCAGCCATGGCGTCAGCCCCCTCCCCCCCCCCGACAGAATGAAGCTTGAACGAGCTCCCCCGTCCCTCCCCCCACTGGGCCTGAATGGCGTCAGCCATGGCGTCAGTCCTCCCCCCCCCTCTCCCCGACTCCTCCCTCGCGGGCCTAAATGGCGTCAGCCATGGCGTCACCCCCTCCCCCTCCCCCCTCCCCCCTCCTGGGCCTGAATGGCGTCAACTATGGTGTCAGCCGCCTTCCCCCCCCGACAGAGCGAAGCTTGAGCGAGCTACCCCCCTCCCCTCCCCCCTCCCGGGTCTGAATGGCGTCAGCCATGGCGCCAGCTCCCCCCCCCCCCCGACTCCCTCCTCCCGGGCCTGAATCTCCCCCCCCTTCCCCCATCCTTGACCTGAATGACCTGAATGGCGTCAGCTATGGCGTCAGCCCCCCTCCCCCGACAGAACGATGCTTGAGCGAGCTCCCTCCCCCCTTCCCCCCTCCCGGGCCTCCATGGCGTCAGCCCACCCACCCCCGATTTGGAGGCTATCTTTGACGTCTTGAACCCATCGTTCGGCGATTCGGACCCCTCTTGGACCATGTTGAGGGGCTCTTGAGCCACTCCTGGCTCGTCTGGAGGCTTGCGTTGGTCCCGGGACCCTCCGAGGGAGATGGCATTCTGACCCGGGACCCCCCCCCCGCGACGGCGTGATTGTTGCACAGCGTGGCTCATCCCACAGGTCTGGCGGATTTTCCCTGGATGCTGGTGATGGTGGCACCGGAAGCGAGATCCGCAAAAGGGATCTGACGAATCCACAGTAGGCACAGCAAATCAGACATTAAACAATTGACGTGCCAGCGTGTGCCCAACGGGGATTTCTTATTCGCTGGCTTTCCTGAACATCCGCTGGCATGCTGCGGGGATCCTCTGATGTCCAATTCGACCGAACAGTGTGCCTTGGCAGGACAGAGTACGGACCGTACCATGGCCCACGGGCACGCTGGTGGTGTGCAGATGTCTTCTGCGTATAGTGCGACAGGCAGGCAGTCTGATCGAGTCAAAGCTCGGCCCAGAACTGGGCGCGACTGTTTTGACCTCGGGCATCACTGTTGAAGCCCGGGAAAAAATGCACGAAGTCTTCGTCGTGCTCGAGAAAGTCATTGTCCAAACCCACTCCATACCATCAGGCCGGACTTCCTGAACGGGGCATGACGGAATGGAGTCCGATCATCGCGCCGCACTGCCGACGCATCGGCGGTACATCGGCTACGCCAGGATGGAGGAGAGCGGGTTTCGGATCGCGCCGCATCGCCGACGCATCGGCGATGCGGCTTGCGCTTCTCCGACCCCACCTGCTCCGAAACTGCAACAGCAATGCGAACACAGCACATACACACGCGCTGCGGACAAAAACGCACAAACACACACTGAGAAAAAACGCACCGTCTGTGGAACAAAAACACCGTGTGCTTTTGTTCCACTGTGTGTTTGTGTGTTTTCCACGGACTGTGTTTCATTCCGCAGTTTGTTCTCATCTTCTGAGACACCTGTCGACGCTCTGGCGCCACCGTCTGGCCCGACCGCCTGGCCTCCGTGGGGCTGCGACGACACAGGCGCAGCCTCCAGCCAGAACGAGTTGTTCCTCCACCGCAGCTCGTGTCCCAGAGCGGTTGAACAAAGATGATCTTGCGGTGGCCGGTTTGGGCGGCATTGATCGTTCAGTTGCACTGGGGCAGGCGACGCTGAAGCAGGGTCCACTTCGATTCGGTCGATCCGCCTCTAAACCGATTCCTGTTGACCCTATTCCAATTCGTCTCCGATATCCCGATCATCCGATTCGGCTCGATGCTTGTATGGCGTCGATGTGCATCCTGGCGCAGCCGATCCGATTCGATTTCGACTCCGTGCCGCTGCGGCCCGATGCGGCGCACCTTCCGGTTCGATCCGATTCGAAGAACGAAAACGGCATAAGCGTAAGCTCTCAGAGTTCCGCGCGGATTTCTTGGAACTACCCTGGGCCCCCCCTGGCGGCGCCTCTGGCGCAGCGGTGGGTGGTCCAGCGCCGATCCGAGAAATCTGCTCGGACCTCCAGGAAAGCATGCTTATGCAGTTTTTGTTGTGCTGATTTCCCGATCCGATATTGACTGATCCTGAGACGGCAGGAACGTGCGCCTCGTGCCGCCCATCGTCCGCAGACCCCTGGCCGCGCAGCTCGCCTCCCGCGCGGGCGTGAGGCGGTGGTCGCCAGCTTCCGCGAGGCCTGCGACAGCCTCCGCCAGCGCGAGGCGCACCTCGCGGCCGAGGACCACACGCGGGGCCGGGCGCTCCGTCTTGGAGCGGGCCGGGGGTCTGAGGTGGCCCAGCTTTGGTCAGGGGCAGCGATTGGGGGGGGATAGGCATAGGGGGGGTGCATCGATCCCCAATCGCCCACTGATCGCCCATAGGGGCCCGATAGCCCCAACCTGCCCAGGAGCGTGGCTGGGTCCGAGAAGTTATGTTGCCTCTCTCGATCTCTGGGGGCCGCTCTCGGGACCTAATGACCGGCAAGAACGGATCCGGCGTGAACGACTGCACACGATGGACCCAGAGAGGGGACTGGCGCTCCGCCCCTCCCCCAAAATCATAGAGTCCACTTTTCCAGACCCTGGTGCCCAGAGATCCAACGTATTGAAAAAATCAAGACGGATGTTTTTCGCAGCTTTCAGCCTCTAAGGGCTCTCGCCGGGGCCCAGGACCGTCAAAAAACGACTCAGGATGAAAAACCGGGCCTGGGGGATGGGTCGAGTTTTCCAGGGACCCCGCATTGAAATTATCACGACATCGGATTTCTCGGTACTTTGTGCTTGGCCGTCAGTGTCCCCTACCGAGAGAGTGCTGGTGGCCTTCTCGCTTTCAGCCTGCGCCAGTTTTGCCACCACCGGCGGTTTGGTGGAGTTTCGGCTCTCGGCAGGGTCGCTCGCCAGGCTGCGCCGCTGTGGGACGGCCCCGTTTGGAACCCCTTCGTAGAATCCGATCGATGCGCTTCGATATCGGGTTCGGCCGGCCCGATCCGAGCCGACTCCGATGCGCCGAGGATCCGAGGTGGCCCGATGGTTGAAGGGCGCTGTTGTGCATCCAGGCGCGGCCGATCCGATGGCTTCGTTTATGCACCGATGCAGCCCGATTCGATGCACATTCCGATTCGATCCGATGTCTCGACTTGATGTTGATTGATCCTGCCTCACGGAACAAGTCACGACGGTCGGTTCTTTAGTGTTTCCGTGGAGGTTTTGGTCGGCCCCCTTGGGGCCGTCAACGAACAGATGCCCGGGATAAACAAATGGGCCTGGTGCAAGGGGGCGGGGCCTCCATGGGGCACAGACGTCACAAAATCAACAGCTCCGACCGCCCGTCATGTCGCTCTTCCCTGTTCTCCATTGCCTCCCTCTTTCCCTCTCCTTACCTTCTCACCTTCTTCCTTCCTTCGTCCCTCGTTCTGCCCCCTCTTCCCGCCCTCTTCATCTTCTCCGTTCCGCCTCGCCCCCCCACGCCCATTTCAGTTTTCTCCGCTCCTTCTGGCCACTCCCCACTCCCTCCCACCTACTTCCCCACCTGCCCCCTCCGTCATGATTCCTCCCTCCTTGCCCCCTCATCCATTTCGCCCTCCTGAGCTTGAGCATCGGAGATCGGCCCTCCCTCCCGATCTCGAGGTGGTAATTTGGGGCTCGGCTGCTTGGAAATTCTGAGAGGAAGGCATTCGGAGCCCCGGCCAGATGCGCCGTTGCACGCGGCCCCAGACATTCTCCGACATGATCTTGTTCCATCTGCGTCACCTGCGGCCCCAGAGTTCCCGACGCCTTCCCCAAGGGTAGTTTTGCGTCCCCCAGATGCAGTTTGAGTGTCCCGGGGCCCGATCATGGGCCCCAGAGGCCGACAACGAGGAGAAGCGCTCTCCGACGGCCACGATGACCCTCGCCGCCGCACACGTCCCGTCCCCTCCGCGCTGTCGCGCTGCCGCAGACCACGAGGGGCCCGCCACGCCAGAGGATGGCGGCGCTTGCTGGGCTGCTCAGGCCGGCAGCTCGCCGCGAGCTGGCGGGCAGCGGACGCGTGCTGAGGCGCCCAGGCTCTGTGCGCCACTTGCCGAGCCGGGCTTCTCTGCGCCACAAGGGTCGTCCCAGGGCCCGAAGCTGGGCGACAACGCCGGGCTGGAGGAAATGTCAGCCACGCGCAGATGGGTGGGTATGGGGCGGGGGGAAGGCTTCATAGAGGCGCCCCTGCGGCGCAGGCCTCATCAATAGATCTAAGGCTCGCGCCTTCCGAGGAGTACCCCTGCTTCTACTCAGAAGCCTTCCCCCCTCCCCACTCCCTTGTGCGCGCCGCCAAAGATGGAGGCCAGGATGCCCAGGGGCACGGTGCCCGAGGGCGCCCGCCGCCGTGACCGCACCGCGCAGCGCCCTTCGTTGCGCGACGGCCCGCCAGCGCCCTCAGGAGGCGGCCCGGCGCCGCGGCGAGCGGGCCCGGCGCGAGATGGAGGCCGAGGCCCCGCCGTGCTGGGGAGTCGCAGGAGGAGGAGGAGGAGGAGGAGGAGGGACCAGTGTAAACCAAGAGTCATCAACGATTTTGGCATAAACCCTCCCTCCAAGCTCCCTCCTCATAGGCCCCTACAGCGGTTCATCTCCACTGAGGGAACTGCCTCGCTGGAATACACTCGTTTGCAGACCCTGAAGCATGTCAAAGCAGTGTTCTCGGGATTCCAACGCCACGGGTCAACCAAACTGTTGCTGCTTGACGATCCTGAATCGTGCCAGAACGCCATCCCTGGGATTTCAAGACCACGAATCAACGTAACGGTTGCACCCTCATCATCCCGAATCTTTCCAAAACACAATTTTTGGTACGCTGATCATGGGAATCCGTGGAACTCCTGCACATGTTTAGAACGAATGTGCGCGGCGCTAAGGCGAGCGCCACATTTTGAAAAGGAACCGCCCTTACTCCGTGAAACTCCTGCAAATTATTAAGCCGCATATGCGCGGCGCTAAGGCGAGAGTCACATTTCGTAAACGACTCGCCTCAATAAGTTTTTGTTACAATTTGTCAGAAGGAATGTGCGCGGCGCTCAGGCGAGAGCCACATTTTGAAAATAACCCGCTCTCAAGCCGTGAAACTCTTGCAAGTTTTTTAAACGACTGCGCGGCGATGATGCGAGAGCCACCTGTTGAATACCTATACGACCACCCTTCGGGTGATACGGAGGTTCGGGGGGGGGAACCAACGTCTCACTCGATCGGTCTCACTATCGATCTCAGTATCGATCTCACTATCGGTCTCGCTCGATCGATACCACTCGATTGATCTCACAATCGATCTTACT
>CAUYUJ010014183.1:795949-920949 GCA_963575745.1 Prorocentrum cordatum | reverse complement strand
ACAGTTCAGGAAAGTTTGTCGTGGCTCCACGCTTCCTAAACGCAGTCTGGTGAGCTTCGAGGTTAGAGGTTTCAAACGTTTTCGTTGGTCCTCGGCGATTTTACAGACTCGGGATGCTCTTGGGAGCCTTGGGTCATCACCTGAGTGGCCGCAGTGGCTCCTCCAGTGGCCCCCAGTGGCCTCCAGCGGTCCCCCTGGAGGCCACCATGGGGTGTCCCACGAGCCTCTAGCGGCCTCCAGTGGCTCTTCTATTGCCTCCAGTGGCGCCAGCAAAGCACTGCGGACCATTGACGGCGCAGGGAAGCCATATTAAGTAACAACGAAAGGCTCCCAGGATCGTCTCCTGCTGCGCCTCACGGATGGCGTTTTTGGGGGTGCCTCGATTGTCCCGAATGGCCGCCAGAGAGCCGAATTATGAGCCGAAAGCCAGGGGGCAACGTTAGGGGGGATAGGCTCAGCGCGGACGCTCCAGACATCCCAAATGGGACTGGAGTGGATGGGGTCAGAAGATCGCGCTGCATCGCCGCTGCATCGCCGAAGCATCGGCGATGCGGCTCGATGTGGACCTCTCCATGCCGACGGCACCGATGCGTCGTCGATGTCGTCGGTGCCTGGCGATGCACTGGCGATGCTGCGCGATCCTTCAGCCCCACTACTCGGACCCCATTTGGGAGGCCTCCAGTGGTGCTCAGGGCCCCGTTCCATCCCCAGGCATCCCATGCCATTGTCTTTCTCGCGGCGCTGGCCCATGGATCGAGCTCTTCGGAGCAGGGTAAGTAAACAGACACACCTCGTTCTCCCTCTTCCTTCTCCCTCTCCCCCTCACAAGAAGGGGGAACACAGTCGACATCAGCCGCATTGCGATGCCAGAGGTCCGTCATGATATTTCCATGTCGTGACCTTGGGCTTCTTCGGTCCCAGCATCTGGCGAGGGCCACAGGAGGCCGAAGACGGCCAAAAGCCGCTCGTCATGTTTTTCGCCAGGGTGTTGGGTAAGTCAGGGATTGGGGTGGCCATTGGGAAGGTCTCGTCTTCGTTGAATCTAGAAGTTGGTACCTTTCCCTCGGTGGAAGGCTGCGGGCGGAAGCAGGCGGAAGTGAAACGAAGGCGGCTCCGCCGGTGGAGGCCAGCGGTGGTTGACGGAAGCAGATGTTGCCCCCCAGGAGATGGCAGGCCTTTGCGGGTTCTGGGTCTCCCGAACCCGCCATACGCCCTGACATCATCCGATGTGTTTTTCTCAATCCGCGGCCCCAACCCAGCGAACCTTGGACTTTCCAAAGGTATGACCCGGGGGATCGGTCTCCCTGACGTGGGGCCCCCCTCCCCCAGTGGGGGTGGGCGGGGCCCGCGGCCGTTCAGGTGGAGCACAAAGCCGCCGAGGCCGCAGAGCTGGCCTCGAAGGCCCGCGAGGCCAAGGCGCGCCCCGCCCCCATCCGCCCGCACGTCTGAAGCACGCAGTGGTCGTCATCGCTGTCGTCGTCGTCGTCGTCGTCGCCGCCGTTGCCGTCGCCACCGCCGCCGCCGCCGCCGCCGCCGCCGTCGTCACTGTTGTCACTGACGTCGTCACTGTCGTCGTCACTGTCGTCGTCACTGTCGTCGTCGTCGTCGTCGTCGTCGTCGTCGTCGTCGTCGTCGTCGTCGTCGTCGTCGTCATGGTCGTCGTCGTCGTGGCCCCGCCAGCTACCCTCGACTCATTTCCGCCCTTTTAGTCCTCCTGGGAGGCCCTCGACGCCACGGCTGGCTTCGCTTCGAAATGTTTACCAGGACGCACCCTGGGAGAAATCTGGGGAGTAGCGGCATAATTAGGTACTCCGTGGGTTCCCCCACGATTCCAACGCCTTTTCTGCGATTTCGGTCTCGGGGGCCCGTTGTCGGGCCCCAGGGCCACTGGGAATGAATCCAGGCGAAAAACTGCTCCAGGCGCCCATAGCACGCGGTCGTCGTCGTCGCTCTGAGGGGATAGGCTCAAGGGGGGGTTCGAGGGTTGAGGTTTTCGGGCGTTTCATCGGTGTTCGGCGGTTCTCCGGCCTCGGGATGCCTTCCAGCGGCTGCGCCTCGCCGACAGCATTCGGGGGATACCCAGATCGTCTCGAGCGGCCGCTGGAGAGCCGAGTTTGGGCCCACTGTTGCCCTAAACCATGGGGCAACGTTAGGAGGGGTGGAGATTTAGGGGGTGATGCTCCTGGCTTCCGAAATGAGGCTGGAGCACGCCGTCGTCGTCAGTGCCCCGCCAGACCGACGACATGTGTTTTGTTGCAGTCCCGTTGTTGTTCCTCGATTTCGGCCTCCAGGGCCCGTTGTCGGTCCCCAGGACCAGAAAAGGATCTGGGACGGAAAGCTGCTCCCATGGATGGGGTTCAGGAATTCCTCGGGGCTGCGCGCTGAGCGGCAAACGCATGGTCGGGAGCAGGACTTCGCGAACCAGGCCTTTGCCGTATTCAGCTGCATCGGCGAATAATGGATCATGTTGCAGCCCACGGCTGCAATTTTCTCGGGCTCGCCACTGTCGTGGTTGATCGAAGTCCTCGTCTATGTGACTCCGACAGTGTCGTCGTCCTCGTCGTCGCCGAAGGGGTCCCTCGGGGATGGCCTTCTCAAGCGTAGCTTACCATAGCGCGAGCTTGTCCTTCCCTCCTCCCGCCTTCTGCGCGTGCGCGAGGGCGCGAGCGGTTCGTCTCGGGTCGGCTGATGGTGGTATCGCCGCAGGTCGTGCTGTGACAGGGGGGATCGATTTCTCAGCTGTTCCTGCCGACCAGAGCTGTTGCAGAAAGTTCCGCTTCGGCGGTGTAAGTGGGACCGTGTGTTCGACAAGTTTCTGCACTCGAAGGTGCCGCGCTTGGGCATGAGTGCCCCATCTGTCACTCGGTACTCTGAAGCTGTTGCAATTGCGCTGGGACTTGTGTAAGTATTTTCCTCTTTACTTGCCTTCCGAGCGCTTCGCTTCAGACCCCAGTCATGGTGCTGGCCGTGGTGAGCTCCCTCTCGTGAGCTGCTCTGGGTCGTAAGCTCTCTTGGCTCTCGGTCTCTGTCGTGACCTGGGGCTGTGTTTCTCAGCTTGTCCTGCCGTATACATTCGCCCTGACACCAAACTCGGCGCGCTCTTTCATCTTGATCGGTTCTCCTCCTCCCCCAACACGCGACGGTTCGTCGCCCTTGCCCCCTGGAGATTGTTTGTGGACCGTCAAGCAACCACTCAAGATGAGCAGCCAGCCGTGGGGAAGGAATCGAGTTCCCTGGGGGGGAGGCGTGTAACAATATCGAAGGAACGTGCCCACCCCATCTGCAACAAGGGGCGACATCAACTGGCCCATCCAAGACGAGCGAACATGGGGCAGGCCACGCATTCGTTCGGGGAGGCTGCATGATAATCCATTCGTGGCTGACCGAATGGAACTTGCACGAGGCGTCACCGAAGTAGAGGAACTGAACGGGGGACGACAGAAGGCCGACGACGAATCGGAGAAGCACATAGGGTGTGAACACAGGGAGGGCATATAGCGTGCGCAATGCTTACGCAAGTGGCGACCGCTGTGCAGTTGGCAGCACATGGAGAGAGACTGAGAGAGAAAAGAGAGACAGAGAAAGAGAGCTATAGAAGCAAGACCAAACAAGAGGAATCCATGTATCTAGATGCATACATTGATATATAAATAGCTAACACGAGAAAGAGAGGGAGAGAACGAGGTTGCACTTGAATCGGCGAGAGACATTTCCGCTGGACTTCCCAGGGACCACGAACGTGGCGAAGATCGCCCAGTTGGCAGCACACGAGAAAGGGGGGCGACATCTCATTTGGACTTGCGTAGGCCGCTGGACCTTCCAGGGGCCCACGAACGTGAAACATGTTGCACAGTTGACAGCACCCGCAGGACTGCGTAGGAGTGGTATCAGCCAGACCTCCCCGATGCTCGCTAAAGTAGCGGCAGGGTCGTAGTTGGCAGCTCCCAGCTTGCGCGCGTCGAGGTGACAGGGCCCCGCAATGCCGCGACGCGGATCGACGAGGCGCTTCCGCTAACGGGTGTCGAGCCAGCGGGGCTTTGCAAGGCCGCGACGGGGGTCGACAAGACGCCCCCCGCTTGCGCGCATCGAGTTGATGGGGCTCCGCAGGACCGCGACGAGGCTCGACCAACACTTTTTTCGTCGGCCTCGAGGCAGAGTTGGTGGCTGCACCAGCGAAGAAGCTAGACGGGGGCACCGAAAAGCGAAGTGGCCAGCGTGCAAGAGAGGCAAAAGGGGAGACGGGCGGCGGCGGGGAGGGGAGAAAGAAGAGGCCACTCAGGGGCGAACGAGCCTCTAGAAGACACCCTCCGCTTGCGGATGTCTAGTCGACGCGCAGGGCCGCGATGAGGATCGGCAAGGCCCCCCCCCCTGCCTGCGGGCGTCGCGTCGATGTGGCCCCGCAGGGCCGCGACGAGTCCTCCCTCCTCCCTCCGCCCTCCTCCGAGTCGATTGGGCGCCGCAGTGCTGCGACGAGGCTGGACGAGACAATCCCCCGCTTGCGGGTGCCGAGCCGACGTAGCACTGCAGGGCCAGGCTCGACAAGACACCCCCTGGTTGCGTTTGTCGAGTCGATGGGGCCCCGCAGAGCCGAGACGAGGATCAGCAGGACACCTGCCGTTTGCGGGTGTCGAGTTGACGAGATCACCCCCCTGCGCAGTCGTGAGAATCCGGGTAGCCTGTAGGTGAGGAGATCCGTCTTATGGACGGCCTGGGAATGTGAGGAAGGTGAAGAACGCAACGGTATTGCTCTCAGATCCTTGGCCGAGGAGGGCATGGATACAGCACCACCCCTGACCTGCAAACTGCGGCTCCTCGTGGCCGTATTTGATCCCCCCCGTGGGATTGTGGCAAGTTCGAGCACGGAGGGATTGCGGCAAATGTCGGTCCCCCTTGTAACCCCTAAGGTTGGCAGGTATCCCCAGTCACTCTCAAGGCTGGCGCCCCCCTGAGATAGGTTGTGCTGCTTTGGCGGCCTGGTTTGGCAGCCGGGGATCTCGGCCTCACGCGGCCTCGGAAACGCAGCTGGGGGCCGTGGCTTGACGTGGTCTCGAGAATACTGCCAGCGGGGCCAACCGGATAATTTAGATAAATGGTTGCCCTTCGGCGCCCTCGAGGATGCCGCCTGGCATTTTGGCCTGACGTGACCTCTACGACGTGGCTCCCTGGAGGGGGGATTGCGTAAATTTCTGGAGGGAAGTCAACACTTTGCTGCGTAATATTAAGGCCAGATTGGGTTGGCAGCCGCCACCGAGGTCGGTTGGCGATTGTGACCTCCAAAGCTGCGCTGATCCGTCCTATTAGTTCACCCATGGCCCACCAAGATCATGGGAGTCGAAGGACTCGCATGGCTAGTCGGGCCGTGACGAAGCTCGACGAGGCACCCCTTGCTTGCGGTTGTCGAGTCGACGGAGCTCCGCAAGGCCGCGACGGGCGGTCGTTGGAAGTCCAGCGACGTTGAGTTGGCTGCTCGACGCAGGCCAACTCTTTGTCTTGGCGCGCGATCCTGCAGTCTTCCTGGAGAAGTGCGATGACGAGGTCCACGAGTGGCTGCACGCGAGCAGCTTCGACTGGTGAGTGAACAGGAAGCGTGCCACTGGCAGCGTCGGCAAGTGGCGGTGGTTCACTTGCCCGTGGTGGGGTGATGGAGACGGCAGTCGCGGCGCGTTCGGGCATGACTGATGCGCAACCGTCCAGGAGCTGACGCTTCCATTGGACAGCTCCGTAGACCCTCGCAAGCGGTTAGCGCGGCGGCGATTCTTCGACATTTTTGACACTTCTCCCCCACGTGTTTTTGTTCCGGCACTTGCCATCGTTGTGAACTGGCGCGTGGCCCTACGTGGACAGGTCATGAGTCAGATCATTCATATCGATGTATTATTCGGCCGTGCTCCTGGCAGGACTCTGGGAAGACATCCGCGTTTGAGTTTTGGATTCCAAAAAAGGAAATATCAGCCTGGCGCCACCCCGCGGCGGATGGCCGTCGTCGTGCCCAGACGACCGACGTTGTGGTCTTTCTGCACTGTGGGCCCCCGGAGATCCTGACCGCTTCCCCTGGGGCCCGCTTCTCGGCTTCATTCGTTACTTGACTCGAGGAGTCAAGCAAACACATAAACACACAATTTCGAAGTTCTGCGAGGACTTCCTGGATCGGCGCTGGAGCCCCCTGGCGGCGCCTCTGGCGCCGCTCCTGTCGCGCTGCGCGCGCCAGTGAGGGGGATCCAGCGCCGACTCAAGAGATCTGCGTGGAACTTCGAACGTTGATATTTTTACCCTCTGGCGCGTGACGGTCGTCACCTGGGCCAACCCTCCTCCCTTCGGGTAATGGTGACGATCGTACGGGGGGGGGGCTTGGACCCCCCCAAATCCTGGTGTACAACGGCATGCTGTGTTTATCACACGTATGTTGCGGCTCACCTCGCCCAAGCATTACCGTTGGCCGGGGGCCGAACCTCACCCCTCGAGTAACGACCGTTACCAGGAATCAGAAAATTAACCTGGCGAAGGACCCAACCATATGCAGTTGTGAATACCGCAAATATGAATATCGTTTTTGGTGGCGCTACCTCTGGGTGGGGGAGACGCATGCGAACACCCCCACTGGGGCCTTCGGTGGAGCTCCTTATGGGGCCACGAAGCGCTGCCCTGGGTGAGGGAACCGCATGCGGGCACCCCCACTGGGGCCTTCGGTGGAGCTCCCTATGGGGCCACGAAGCGCTGCCCTGGGTGGGGGAGCCGCATGCGGACACCCCCACTGGGGCCTACGGTGGAGCTCCCTATAGGGCCACGAAACGCTGCCCTGGGTGGGGGAACCGCGTGCGAACACCCCCACTGGGGCCTACGGTGGAGCTCCCTATGGGGCCACGAAACACTGCCCTGGGTGGGGGAACCGCATGCGGACACCCCCACTGGAGCCTACGGTGGAGCTCCCTATGGGGCCACGAAACGCTACCCTGGGTGGGGGAACCGCATGCGGACACCCCCACTGGGGCCTACGGTGGAGCTCCCTATGGGGCCACGAAACACTGCCCTGGGTGGGGGACCCGCATGCGGGCACCCCCACTGGGGCCTTCGGTGGAGCTCCCTCTGGGGCCACGAAACGCTGCCCTGGGTGGGGGAACCGCATGCGGGCACCCCCACTGGGGCCTTCGGTGGAGCTCCCTATGGGGCCACGAAGCGCTGCCCTGGGTGGGGGAACCGCATGCGGACACCCCAAGGAGGGGGAGGGAGGGAAAGAAGGAGGAACGCGGGGACTGTCTCTTCAAAACGAGGACCCAACACCACAGGATGGTTGGGAAATAGATGTTGGAAGGCCGGGATTTGCCAGAAATGTCCGTCGTGACCTAGTCACGACGCGAGGGGGATTTGGTGACCCTGGGCCGCCTAAATGGAGTCGAATTTGATGGGACTGGAGGATCGCGCCGCGTCGGCGAAGCATCGTCGATGCGGCTCGATCTGGAGCCCAAGTTTCTCTACGCCGACGACTTTGGATGCAACGCTGACGCATCGCCGACGCATCGGCGGTGCATCGGCGGCACGGTGTGATCCCCCGACCCCATCCATACTCGCACCCCCCTGTGGGAGGCCTAGGGTGACCAATCGTTGCCGTCGTGGTCGTGATCGATCGTGGCCGACGCGGCGGCGGCACCCAGGGCGCCATCGCCCGGCTCCTGGAGCTGCTGGAGGGGGAGCGCTCGACCAGCTTGGCCCTGGAGGACCAGGCCCGCGGCCCCCGCGCCCCTAACCAGCATCGCTTAATCGACCCCTGTCCCCACCCCCATCAAGACCCCCACCTCCTCCTCCTTCTCCTCCTCCTCCTCCTCCTCGTCCTCCTCTTCCCCCTTCTCCTCCTCCTCCTCCTCCTCCTCCTCCTCCTCCTCCTCCTCCTCCTCCTCCTCCTCCTCCTCCTCCTCCTCCTCCCTATAATGTGGTTCGCATGGACACGGCTGCTCGCCGTGCTGGCGTAGTCAACGCAGGTACCGATCCGCTCTTCTAAGCTTCAATATCAAGGCGGCCTCTCCCAGCATGAGCCAGACCTGGCTTCGTCTCGTGCTGGCAAGGTGCCGCTTGCCCCAGCGCTTTTTGTGGGCGATTGCGGCTCTGGCAGCCGACTCGCTGGCGCATATGCTGGTCGGGTCTGCGGTCGTGCCCATGTTTTTGATCACTGCAGGCCTTCCCCAGGGATGCCCCCGCTCAGGCTCTCTCTCGGCCTTCGGGTTTGACCCCTTCCTCCGTCACCTTGTCCTCCCTTTCCCCTCCAGAGAGCAGGCCACCCTGGGGGCATGCGCCGACGATGTAGGAGTTGCGCTCAATCAGATATCGATGCTGCCAATGTTGCATGCGACCTTTCCTTTCGCTCAATGTCTCGCCGGGCTAGCCCTTCAGCCTGCGAAGTGCGTTGCCGTGCCGCTTGCCGTCGCATGCACTGTGGTTGACTGCGCTCGCATCGCCAGCCAGATAGCTCAACTGGTGCCACCTTGGGCGGACTTCCAGTTGCGAGCTGGGCCAATTATTTAATCGCTTCGCTCATTCCGCCGGCCCTCGAGCGCTCTATGGGGCCTCTTTGAAGCCTCATTGGGGGCCTCTTTGGGGCCTCCTAGGGGCCTCTTGGGGGCCTCTTGGGGGCCTCTTGGGGCTCCTTGGCGGCGTCTTGGGGCCCCCTTGGGCCTCTTGGGGGGCTCTTGGGGGCCTCTTGGGGCGGGGTAGTCGAGTGCACCCCCCTCGGAGGCCACAATCCTCGTGAGGGGTGTTGAAAAAAGGCCTTCAAAACCATCTCTGAGTAGACCTTCCCGGGCTGCGGTCGGGGTACTTTTCGCCGGGGGACCCCCAGGGGCCGCCCCGCGCGCGCGAACTAGAAGAATTGTTAACCAGCTACCGGAGATCTTAGCACGCCTCTGGACCGTTGGGCCGGCGAATTTAGGGGTCCTTATCGGCCCTGGTGCTGATTTGCGAAAGCAGTGAAAGGAGGCCGGTCAAAAGTGGTGGTCGCGACACGAGCAATTGCCTTGATTCGGGCCCCGAGCGAGGCGGCCATGCGCCTATATGAGTGCACGTGCCTATCAGTACTAGGATATCTGGCCCAGTTTTTCCCGCTTTGCCAGGCAATCGCACGCAAGGAATATTTTGCCCTTCACAGGCTCCTCCGTCTCCCACCCAGCTCCTTCTCTCTGCACGATTTCTTTGGGTTGAGAAGCTGGCTCCGCTCTTCTACCCCAACCAGCGTGCAGGTGTGGGCGTCAGGATGCGCATGGCGTGCTTCAGCGCACACTCTGAAAAACTGGGCGGGTGATTTTGAGTGGTTGTGGCACGGGGCGGACGTGCACGGCTTTCACATGAGAGTGGGACGAGGTCTCTTCTCAGCGAATTGTTGTGACGAATGTTCAGCAACCTTGTAGCACTATAGAAAAGTTCGTCCGATGCTGCCGCGGCCTCCCTTTTCCCGCGAATCGCATTCAAGAGGCGATCGCCACCGCCTCCGCCGGGGCAACCATTTACATCAGGGTGCCTTCGTCGCTAAATTCGGTACTTCGTTGAATGTATCAGAATCGTTTCCACGAGCTTCTGTCCAGAAGGCTCCGCACGTGGTTCCCACATGTGGACCCCTTGCCCGAGGACGAGATCAAAGCCAGGTGGCTGCGTCTTCGGCAGGTTTTGGCCAGTTCGCAACCCAGTAAAGCTTGGTCTCATCTTCAGACTCTGGCCAGACGGTGGATCACCAGCCACATAATCAAGATTCTCACCCTTTTACTGTGTTGATTTGGTTGCCCCGACTGCCCCGACTCGTTCCTCCAGTACCTCTCTTGCCCCCGCCTTCTACATCTCATCGCGCTGCCCGTCTGCACATTCCGTCCGTTCCTCCTTTCCTCTGGCTTGGCCTGGGATCCGAGGAGGAATACCAAGACACCGATCTCACGGATGCCCTTGCCCGTGATTCAGTCAGTCGTTTTTGCATTCGATTACATACATTTCGTGTCGAGTTTGCTGAAACCCCGCAGCCGCTCGGCAGCTACGCGCAGCACCTTTCAAACCGCCATGCGGCGCTCATCAGACGGTAATCCAGGGCTCGCCTATGGACGTGCGCTGCTCCTCCTCCTCCTGCTCCTCCTCCTCCTCCTCCTCCTCCTCCTCCTCCTCCTCCTCCTCCTCCTCCTCCTCCTCCTCCTCCTCCTCCTCCTCCCCCTCCCCCTCCTCCTCCTCATCCTCCTCCTCCTCCTCCTCCTCCTCCTCCTCCTCCTCCTCCTCCCTCCTCCTCCTTAACCGACCCCTGTCCCCATCCCCATCAAGACCCCCGCCACCTCACCACCCCAGTTGGGGATAACACCCTTCGAAACCCGACGGAGACGGCCTGCATCCCCATCCAGGGTGAAATTTGCCAGGGGGTCCCAGGCCACGCTGTTGGAGATAGAGGTCGTATTAACGATGCTGCTTGCTTCGTCTACCTGTGCCGCGGGACGCAGGGTTTGCCGTGGCCGTGCCGTGGTGTCAGCGTCGTCCATTTAGGCGCGTCGAGAACAAGCGGCGCGGCGACATGTGACGATCAGTCTGAGTTCAGTTCCTGGCAATGTGGTTGCAGTCACAGTTTAGCACAGGCGGGAGAGGAGGGTTTGCAGAAGCGCTTCCCCACCTCCACAGTCAATTTTACTCAGAGGCCCCACAGGTGAGCCGTGCGTGTTGGCAGTTCGCATGTTGCATTGCACACGCGTTGCGTCCATGATGAAAGTCACCGTCCCGCCTGGCCTCTCCTTTTCTGGTTATGTTCCTTTCGGCCCTCTCGGGGCCTGGGTGGCTGGTGGCGGAGGTGGCACTCGCGCCACCCACCCACCCCGCTGCGTGCGAGTACGCAGGACGCTCCACCTGACGTTCGACGACGACGCCTTGTCCGTCCATTTCGACCTTCGAAGCAGACATAACGGCACACACATAAACGTTTGGAGTTCCGCGCGGACTTTTTGGATCGATGAAAGGGAGGCGATCGTAATTTGTGCTCAAGCCCTGGGTCTTGACTCGACGAAGAACACCACAAACTTTCGTGGCTCCGCACGGATTTATTGCATCGGCGTTGGGGCCCTCCTGGCGGCGCCTTCGGCGCCGCCCCATGGCGCGCTTTGCGCGCCAGGGAGTGGGTTCCAGCGCTGATCCAAGACATCCGTGGCGACTCCGAAAGCTGTGTTTTCGTAGTTCCCGGCATCTCCATTTGGGTTGTTGTTTCTTCTGCATTAGTTTGGATTTCGAAACAGCCCTGCTTCTTCGAACGCCTCGCGTGATGGCCATGCCTGCGAAGGACAAGTGTGGATACCATGACTAGGGCAATGCCACTTTCCAGGTGGTATGGACCGCTCTTCTTTCCATGCGTCGAGGCGGCGGAAGAAGACGAGAAGAATGCTCTCTTCTGCCCTCCCCGCTCATTCCCTCTCCCCTTTCCTCATCACTCTACCTCCTTCATGTCCTCCATGTCCTCCTCCTCCTCCTGCAACCCCCTCCTCCCCCCTGCGCTTGCCTCCGAGGCCGGCGCGGGACAGAGGAGAGTGGGGCAAGAGGAAGGGGTTGGCGGCGACCAGGAGCGACCAGCGACGCGCGGGTTCAGAACGGCAGGCGGTCGGTGCGGGGACGAGGCAAGGTAATGGGAAGTTTTGTTGCCGCCCTGGATCCTGACTCGAAGCATAAAAAAATGCATAAACGTACATTTGTCCCAACCAACCTGTGTTGTTGGGTCCTCGTTTTGAAGAGACGGTCCCCGCGTTCCTCCTCCTCTCCTCCTCTCCTACTCCTCCCCCTCCTTCCTACCGTGCGCATGCGTCCCCCCCACTCAGTACAGCGTTTCGTGGCCCCATAGGGGGTTCCACCGAAGGCCCCAGTGCCACCGTCCACATGCGTCCCCCCCACTCAGTACAGCGTTTCGTGGCCTCATAGGGAGCTCCACCCAAGGCCCCAGTGCCACCGTCCACATGCGTCCCCCCCACTCAGTACAGCGCTTCGTGGCCCCATAGGGAGCTCCACCGAAGGCCCCAGTGCCACCGTCCACATGCGCCACCGTCAGCGCTTCGTGGCCCCATAGGGAGCTCCACCGAAGGCCCCAGTGCCACCGTCCACATGCGTCCCCCCACTCAGTACAGCGCTTCGTGGCCCCATAGGGAGCTCCACCGAAGGCCCCAGTGCCACCGTCCACATGCGTCCCCCCCACTCAGTACAGCGCTTCGTGGCCCCATAGGGAGCTCCACCGAAGGCCCCAGTGCCACCGTCCACATGCGTCCCCCCCACTCAGTACAGCGCTTCGTGGCCCCATAGGGAGCTCCACCGAAGGCCCCAGTGCCACCGTCCACATGCGTCCCCCCCACTCAGTACAGCGCTTCGTGGCCCCATAGGGAGCTCCACCGAAGCCCCCAGTGGGACCGTCCAAGTGCGTCCTGAAACACCCAATTTGGCATTTTCACTTACCCATTACAGCGTTTCATGGCCCCACAGGGAGCTCCACCGAAGGCCCCAGTGCCACCGTCCGCATGCGTCCCGAAAACCCAACGTGGCATTTTTACGCACCCAATACAGCGTTTCGTGGCCCCTTAGTGAGCTCCACCGAAGCCCCCAGTGGGACCGTCCGCATGCGCCCCGGAAGCCAAATTTGGCATTTTCGCTCACCCAGTACAGCGTTTCGCGGCCCCATAGGGAGTTCCACCGAAGCCCCCAGTGGGACCGTCCACATGCGTCCCGGAAGCCCAATTTGGCATTTTCACTCACCCAGTACAGCGCTTCGTGGCCCCATAGGGAGCTCCACCGAAGCCCCCAGTGGGACCGGCTGCATGCGTCTCGGAAATCTTACTTGACACACCACTCACCCAGAACAGCGTTCCCCCCCACCCAGTGCAGCGCTTCGTGGCCCCATAGGGAGTTTCACCGAAGAAGATTTTCACAATTGCGGTACCGACAACTGCATATGGTTGGGTCCTTCGCCAGGATAATTGGAGCTCCGCGCGGATCTCTTGGATCGGCGCTGGGCCTGTCCTGCCTGCGCCGCCATTGGCTCGCTCTGCGCGCCAGTGACCGCTAACTGGCGCGCGGATCTCCAAAAGTTTATATTCCCCACCCGACAGGTTTGGCCTGTTAGATTTCAAGAAGAGGCCCCCCGGCCAACCCCACCCTGCATAGTGCGGCCGCCAGACCCCAAGTTGTCCCAGTGATCCCGGGTGTCCCGCCTCGCGCCCGGCCAACCTTGCATACCGCGGCCGCCAGACCCCAAGATGTCCCGGTGATCCTGGGTGCCCAAGTTGTCCCGGTGATCCCCGAGAGTCCCGGGTGTCCCGCCTCGCGCCCTCGACGAACACGACAGAACCAAACATGACAGAACATAACATGACAGAACGGAACAGAGCATGACAGAACATGCCAGATCAGAGCATGTCAATCTCATGCCACAGTAGAGCTTAACATAGCATCACATAACATGCCAGAGCAGAGCATGACTGAACATAAGACGGCATAACACGACATACCATAACACAACCGAGCATACCACAACACACATCGGCATAACATATCATATCATGACACATAATACCAGAACAGGTCATACCACGACAGAAGAGCATCGCGACGCCGAACACGACAGAGCATAACATGACACAACAGGACATGACAGAACAGAACACGAGCATGACAGACCTTGGCAGAACATACCATAGCAATGTCATGACAAACTTGACCATAACATAACATCACAGAACTTCATACCAGAGCAGAACATGACAGAACCTCAGACTACATAACACAACAAAACCGAGCATAGCCCAGCATAACATACCGCGCCTTGACATAACATATCATATCATTACACAACATCTTACATAGCAATATCATGACTTTATATACCACAACTGCACAGCACATAAGATACCAGAGCAGAACATGACATAACATAAGACGGCATAACACACAAATAGCAGGGCATAGCCGAGCATAACATAACACGCCTTGAAATCACATATCGTAGCATTACACAGCAGCACATACCATACCACCACACGACAGCAGAGCATAGCAACACATACGAGCAGAGCATACCATAATGCACGATACAGAGCCGAGCCGTCAACAAACATAACATCACATCACATAACATACCAGAGCAGACGTGGCATAAAAGAAGACGACATAAGGCCATATGACAGACAATCACCGACCTTACCATAACACGCCTTGACAGACCAGATCATATCATGCAACAGAATCACACAATATACGGAACAGACAGACAGACAGCAGCCAGGCGGTAAACAGCGCATAGGCAGAACAATTGCATCACATCGTAGGGTGCAAAGCGCATTGGCGTGCAATACAACTCTGTCGATGCAGGCGTAGGCCGTCCAGACAGTTACGGCGTGTGCCTCTAATTTGGACGTAACGGCCTATCCTTGATCTGAGGCTGGTCGCCGATGTTGTTCCCTACAGCTCTGTGAAGCATATTAAAACAAAAAAGGAGGGAGAGGGGAGGACAAGGACCAAGGAAGAGGGGAGGGACCACATCAAGACCGTTGTTGTGGGAGAAGCTTGTAAACACACGAAGCCCACTGTTGCTTCGGCCTGCCTCTCTTCCGGCATGGGTCCCAGACCCGAGGTAAGTATGATCCGGGCTGACATGGGAGAATTCGCAACGGGTAGTTTTCTGACAACCCTGCGATCTTGTCGTATAGCGAAGTTTGTCTCTCACAAAGCGCCTCGCTGAGAGGGCGGGCTCGGCATATGTTCAAAACTTGGTCGGTTCACACTCTCGAGAAATATGAATGTGGAATGCGGCAGATACCCCTTAGGCACTGCGCTTGGAAACTGCCGAATCTCTTTTTGTCAGCTGTTAATAGCCAAAGTGCTTCTAGATTGTACAAGAACTTTGGAAGAACAATCGCGCTGTACAGCTCAAGCTTCCTAGATTTCGTAATGTTGGCGTGTGGCCAGCAACGCTGTAACGCTGTGAACACACCACGTGCCTCTCCGACGCGCCGCGTCAGCTCCGACTTGGCGTTGGCGTCTGCGTTTAGAAGGCCGCCTAAGTAAACGACTTGCCGCGCCGGGACCACTGGGGTGCCCGACGGGGTCTGGACAACCCCATTGTTATGTAGATTAGCGGCCACAGTCTTGGCCCAGTTTATTTCGGGACTCGAGACCGTATTTTTTCTTTCGCAAATTACGGTGTCTAGCAACATCTGCAATTTCGTTGCGCTGCTACTCGCAAGCATTGCATCACCTGTGTATGAAATATCAGGGCAAATTAATAATTATGGTTCGACGACATCTGTGTGCACGCCCTCGACAGCGCGATCAACATCGAAAAACATTACGCTCTGCACGATAATGAACAAATACGGCGAGAGGGGGCAACCTTGTGCTATGCCTGATGCTTGGCACCGCTGCGACGAATTTCCTGCAAAATCCCGCAACATAAATTGGCGAGCTGAGTAAATGCGCCGTATCATGTCCACCATCTGCTGTGGAATGCCAAACATAGCAAGAGCTCCAATCAGCATCTCGTGCTTTATCTTATCAAAGGCTTTCGCCCAATCTAAGAAAACCGCGATGAATCCAGGGGCTTTCGCCGCCTGCGCTGCATCAAACATGCGTCTAACAATAGCTATGGCCTGGGAGGTGCTTCGGTTGGGTCGGAAACCAAATTGCGAATTCTGTATTCGGCACTCCGCACCTCCGCTTTGCAAGCGTTTTTGGGTCATCCAGGCCTGGATTTTGTAGGCAACGGGCAATAAAGATATCGGCTTGTAATTATCAGGCAGACTCGTGTCCCCTTTTTTTGTGCAAGAGGGCGACTACAGCTATCTGCCATTCATCCGGGACTGCTTTTTCATCCCAACAGTGCCGATAGAGAGACAGCGAAGATTGCATTGCTTCTGAATCAAGCAACAACGATGTATAAAATTCTGGAGGCACTTCGTCAATGCCCGCAGCTTTACCTGTGGACAAAGCTCTGAGTGCAGCTGACAATTCGCGAATGGAATAAGCAGCAATATTTACAGGGAGGGTTTCTCCCTTCGGGGGCCTTTCCTCGACCACTAGGTCAGGAAAGCTCACTGCCCACTGCACTTTTTCAAAATAGTCGGCCAGGGTGTCTGCTCTACGATCGCTGTCCACTAGATGCCCGTGCGCATTTCGTATGTGGACCAGCTTCTTTGCTTTGCCTTTCCTCAGCTTGCGTGCGGCGCTCCAGGATCCGCTGGCCAACTGGTCGTCCAGCCACTTCCTTTTGTCTTCCCAGACACTCACCCGGATGCGTTTGTTCAGTGCATGTTCGTGGTGCCCCGCACGGTCACGTTCTTCCAGTAGAGCCACTGTGGCGCGTGATATCCATGGTTTGTGCGCCGATCTCTGGGTACGCGTGAGGACAGTCGACGCTGCGTGCATCGCCTCATTCACCCTGGAAGCGTGTTTGTTGATCGTGGCCGCCTTCCCATCGGTCGTCTCGTTAGCTTCGCAGAAGTACCGACAGAACTGCGTCTTGATCGCATTGTCCGTCATAAGTTCCCGGAGATCCAAACTCTGGTTGGTCTTATGTTCGTCCGTTGAGAGTAAGTCGATGCCCAAGTGCACAGTTAAAAGGGAATGTCGGCTCGCCAGCGGCACGGTGCGATCCGAATGCACATCAAGCATGTTCCCCCAACGAGGCCCATCAACTAAGCAATGGTCGATTTGAGCAACATCGTCCCCTTCCACCGCCTGCCCCGTCTTTGAGGCATACGTGCCGTAGTCTGTGATGAGCTTGCCGGCCTCGTGCGGGAAGAACTTGCTAGCAATCTTTATTTCAGATGCCCGGCAGGATTCGAGCAACAATTCTCTATTGAGTCGGTCTCGACGTTTTGGCCAAGCGTTGCGACAGAAATAGCTCCCCATGATATCTTCGTCACCCGGTTCTTGTTGATATAGCCGGGCATTGAAATTCCCCATCGCGATCGTATTGTTATTTGCTCCATGCCGCGGCCACTCCGCTCTAAAATCGTTGAACCATGTCTGTCTTTGCTCATGCTCGTATCCAGCGTTTGGCGCGTAGCACGTAAATAAAGTTAGAAGCCACCAGAGATTTTGCTTGCCAGCCTATCCGAAGTCAGCCTGACATTGACGACCGCTTTTGTTGCCCATTGGGCAACTAAGAATCCAACTCGTAAGGAGTAAGGAGTCGGTTGTGCGATGGAGACGCTTGAGAAAGTGGCTTCGGCCAACCCTCTGCACTCTTTTCAGCCCTGGCCAGTGTTCACCGTTTCCGCTATGACGTGTTTTCCAACTTCTCTTTCCCAACCATCCTGTGGTGTTGGGTCCTCGTTTTGAAGAGACGGTGGCCCACGTCCTCTCCTCTCCTCTCCTCTCCTCTCCTCTCCTCTCCTCTCCTCTCCTCTCCTCTCCTCTCCTCTCCTCTCCTCTCCTCTCCTCTCCTCTCCTCCTCCTCCCTCCTCCTCCCTCCTCCCCCTCTTCCTGCTCACCCACCCTACAGCGTTTCCCCCTCCCACCCAGTAGACCCATCATCCCATTCCCTCACAGCCCCCCCACCGAAGGCCCCAGTGCCGCCCGCATGCGTCCCGCACACCAATTCGGCACACCCCTCACACGTTTCGTGGCCCCATAGGGAGCCCCACCGAAGGCCCCAGTGCTGCCGCCCGCATGCGTCCCGCACACCCAATTCGGCACACCCCTCACACGTTTCGTGGCCCCATAGGGAGCCCCACCGAAGGCCCCAGTGCTGCCGCCCGCATGCGTCACGCACACCCAATTCGGCACACCCCTCACACGTTTCGTGGCCCCATAGGGAGCTCCCCGAAGGCCCCAGTGCTGCCGCCCGCATGCGTCACGCACACCCAATTCGGCACACCCCTCACACGTTTCGTGGCCCCATAGGGAGCCCCACCGAAGGCCCCAGTGCTGCCGCCCGCATGCGTCACGCACACCCAATTCGGCACACCCCTCACACGTTTCGTGGCCCCATAGGGAGCCCACCGAAGGCCCCAGTGCTGCCGCCCGCATGCGTCACGCACACCCAATTCGGCACACCCCTCACACGTTTCGTGGCCCCATAGGGAGCCCCACCGAAGGCCCCAGTGCTGCCGCCCGCATGCGTCACGCACACCCCATTCGGCACACCCCTCACACGTTTCGTGGCCCCATAGGGAGCCCCACCGAAGGCCCCAGTGCTGCCGCCCGCATGCGTCACGATTCGGCATGCCCCAACGTCGGCCCTCATCGTGGGGAGCCCCACCGAAGGCCCCAGTGCTGCCGCCCGCATGCGTCACACCCAATTCGGCACACCCCTCACACGTTTCGTGGCCCCATAGGGAGCCCCACCGAAGGCCCCAGTGCTGCCGCCCGCATGCGTCCCGCACACCCAATTCGGCACACCCCTCACACGCTTCGTGGCCCCATAGGGAGCCCCACCGAAGGCCCCAGTGCTGCCGCCCGCATGCGTCCCGCACACCCAATTCGGCTCACCCCTCACACGTTTCGTGGCCCCATAGGGAGCTCCACCGAAGGCCCCAGTGCTGTCGCCCGCACGCGTCCCGCACACCCAAGTCGGCACACCCCTCACACGTTTCGTGGCCCCATAGGGAGCTCCACCGAAGGCCCCAGTGGCGGCGCTCACATGCGCATGCGTCCCGCACACCCATGTCGGCACATCCCTCACAGGTTTCGTGGCCCCATCATCCACCGGAGGCCCCAGTGGCGGCGCTCACATGCGTCACCCACACCCATTCAATTCGGCACACCCCTCACACGTTTCGTGGCACCATAGGGAGCTCCACCGAAGGCCCCAGCGGCCGCGCTCACATGCGTCCCCGCCACCCATCCCGGCACGCCCCTCACAACAACAGGTTTCGTAGGCCCCATAGGGAGCTCCACCGAAGGCCCCAGTGGCACCGCCCGCATGCGTCACCACCCGCACCCAATTCGGCACACCCCTCACACGTTTCGTGGCCCCATAGGAAGCTGCACCGAAGGCCCCAGTGGCGGCGCTCACATGCGTCCCCGCCACACATCCCAGAACACCCCTCACGCGCTTCGTGGCCCCATAGGGAGCTCCACCGAAGGCCCCAGTAGCGGCGCTTACATGCGTCTCCGCCACCCATCCCGGCACCCCCCCCCGCAGCAGCATCATGTTTAGGGGACCCATAGGGAGCTCCACTGGAGGCCCCAGTGGCGGCCTTCACATGCGTTTCCGCCACCCATGTCGGCACGCCCCGCGCGTGTTTCATGTCCCCATAGGGAGCTTCGCCGAATGCCCCAGTGGCACCCATCTCGACACACCCCTCACACGTTCCGTAGTCCTATGGGGAGTTCCACTGAAGATGAAACCCGCAGCTGCGGTACTGTCAGCTGCATATGGTTGGGTTCTTCGCCAGGCTAATTTCCAGATTCCGAACGGAATTTGGCAGAGTGTCGTTGGACGCGGGTATCTCGTGAGAGTTGAATGCTCTTATGTTGCTGGGCATGTAGTTTGTCATTTCCCTGCCATTTCCACCAATCCACATTGTTTTTGCTGCTCATGGCGTTGCCTTGATGACAGCCGACAAGCACACAGTTTGTCATGTTTCACTGGTTCGCATTGCGTTTGTTGCCCATGGATCTGTCGAAATGACAGCAGGCAGCCGCATCATAGATGCACAGTGCAGGCGATGGCGCACTAGGCGCAAACGATCGTTTATTAGGTTGGGCATCCCAGGCCCGACCCCCCCCAAAAAAAATTACCCTGGCGAAGGACCCAACCATATGCAGTTGTGAGTATCGCAATTGTGAGTATCTTCTTCGGTGGCGCTCCCTATGGGGCCACGAACCGCATGAGGGGTGTGCCGAAATGTGGCGGGGTACACAACGCAAAGGAATACGATAGATCTGATACGAGAGAAAGAACGCGGGTGAGTCAGAGCGCGACGGAATCTGAGTATGAATGGGTCTGCGCGCGAGTGAATATATTTGCATGAGTGCGATCATGGAAACGCCTAGTGTAAGTGTATATGAATGTGAATGGTTCGAGCATGCCTGTCCGAACACACGTGACACTGGGCGTGGCCGCCGCAGGCAGCTTCCGCGGGAACCCCGACGGCAGCGTCCGCACGTCGCGACGCCCATGTCGGCACGCCTCTTGCGAGGATCGCGCCCGCTTTCGGCTCTTCTTTTCCTTCCTCTTTGCCCGCGCACTCCAAAATCCAAGGCTGCGGGCGCAGCGCAGCGCGGAGTCCCCGCGACGCGCGCTGGTCGCCCCGGGCGGGGTCCCAGCGACGCGCGCGGGTCGTCCGCTGCGCGAAGCAGAGAGAGCTGACTAGCTAACTGGCTGGCTGATAGCGGGCAAGTCTCTGACCGCTGGGCAGAGCGACGACGGGCGAACGAGGCGCCGGGCCCCCCGCAGCACGGAGTTCCCGCGACGCGCGCTGGTCGCCCCGAGAGGGTCCCAGCGACGCGCGCGGGTCGTCCGCGGCGCGAGGCCAAACAATTAGTCGGGCAGTCGAGAGAAGGCGCGGCTCGGGGGAGACGCTCCTCAGGTCAGGCCTCGCGGATGAACTCGGTGAAGCCGAGCTCCCTGGCGAGGGCCGTCGCTTCCCTCCTGCACCGCTTCGTGCGCGCCGCAAACTGCTCCAGCTGCTTCCGCAAGCCCTGCGGCGGCCCTGCCAGGAAGAACTCGATGCGCGGCGCCCGCATGAGCAGGAGGTCCTCGTGGCGCGTGGCGCGCGAGAGCAGCACGTAGAGCTCCAGCCACCAGTCGTCGTCCTCCTTCTTGCCGTTCCCTACCTCGTGGCGGCCGCAATCCAGGATCACGCCTGGGCGACGTCGACCGAGGGAGCAGCGCGCCGGGCAGCCGACGGCCCAGGGCGAGAGTCCACAGGACCGAGAGATGGTCTGGCCGCGGACTGCTCGCGCCCCGGAGGTCTGGCCGCCCCCGGAGCGCCGTTCCCCCGCCCCGTCGCCTTCGCGCATGGTGCGCCCCTGGCACGCCACCGTGGTGATGACCCTGCCGTGCGAGAAATGCGGGGGGGGTGCCGAAATGGGTGGGGGTGACGCATGCGGGCGGCGGCACTGAGGCCTTCGGTGGAGCTCCCTATGGAGCCACGAAACGTGTGAGGGGTGTGCCGAAATGGGTGTGGGTGACGCATGCGGCCGCGGGCACTGGGGCCTTCGGTGGAGCTCCCTATGGAGCCACGAAACGTGTGAGGGGTGTGCCGAAATGGGTGTGGGTGACGCATGCGGCCGCGGGCACTGGGGCCTTCGGTGGAGCTCCCTATGGAGCCACGAAACGTGTGAGGGGTGTGCCGAAATGGGTGTGGGTGACGCATGCGGCCGCGGGCACTGGGGCCTTCGGTGGAGCTCCCTATGGAGCCACGAAACGTGTGAGGGGTGTGCCGAAATGGGTGTGGGTGACGCATGCGGGCGCGGGCACTGGGGCCTTCGGTGGAGCTCCCTATGGAGCCACGAAACGTGTGAGGGGTGTGCCGAAATGGGTGTGGGTGACGCATGCGGCCGCGGGCACTGGGGCCTTCGGTGGAGCTCCCTATGGAGCCACGAAACGTGTGAGGGGTGTGCCGAAATGGGTGTGGGTGACGCATGCGGCCGCGGGCACTGGGGCCTTCGGTGGAGCTCCCTATGGAGCCACGAAACGTGTGAGGGGTGTGCCGAAATGGGTGTGGGTGACGCATGCGGCCGCGGGCACTGGGGCCTTCGGTGGAGCTCCCTATGGAGCCACGAAACGTGTGAGGGGTGTGCCGAAATGGGTGTGGGTGACGCATGCGGCCGCGGGCACTGGGGCCTTCGGTGGAGCTCCCTATGGAGCCACGAAACGTGTGAGGGGTGTGCCGAAATGGGTGTGGGTGACGCATGCGGCCGCGGGCACTGGGGCCTTCGGTGGAGCTCCCTATGGAGCCACGAAACGTGTGAGGGGTGTGCCGAAATGGGTGTGGGGGACGCATGCGGCCGCGGGCACTGGGGCCTTCGGTGGAGCTCCCTATGGAGCCACGAAACGTGTGAGGGGTGTGCCGAAATGGGTGTGGGTGACGCATGCGGCCGCGGGCACTGGGGCCTTCCACGAAACGTGTGAGGGGTGTGCCGAATTGGGTGGTGATGATGATGATGATGATGACGATGATGATGACGATGATGATGATGATGATGATGATGATGATGATGATGGGAAGGGGGGAGGAGGCAGCGGGAGGAAGGAAGGAAAACGCGGGGCACCGTCTCTTCAAAACGAGGACCCAACACCACAGGATGGTTGGGAAAAAAGAATCCAACTCCAGAGTAAAAGCGCCCTGTAGTTTCCACTGACGTGCCAGCTAAGATTATCAAGAACCCCGAGTCGACGAAGTGCGTGGACTCCTTGATGCTTGCCTCCTGAGTGCAAAGTATAGATATGGTATGTTGTTCCATGTGGTATTGCAGTTCGGGTAGTGGTAGTTTCGCCATGTCGCAGCCCAAACCTTCCACGTTCCAAGATGCCAGTTTGGGTCCATTCAGCGGGTAGCACAACTTCTTGGGGCAACCCCATTGCATGCCCACGCGTGGTTTCCAACGCTTGTCGCCAAGAGAATGGTCACCCAATGGCGAAGATGCCGAGGGAGAGGAAGTAAGAGTATGAGTATCCGTGCTTGGTGATAACTTCGTCGCTGTAGGTACGCCCATGCCGAAAGGCTTACTCGTACAGTCATCTGGATGACCACCCAAATCGAAAACCTGATAATGTGGTCGAGGAACGCTGTCGGCAGTGGTATCTTTGCCCAATCCCGGAGCGGACCCAAGATAGAAGGGGAAGAGGTGGGAGATTGGCTATGCGATAGTACGTATATGTGAGTGCGTTCATGAAGAGGTCGAGGAAGTTCTTGCCGTAGTGGAGACTGGCTGGTAGCTTTACCCAGTCTTGCCATCGATCGCGCCAGCTGTACTGGTAAAGCCGGCGTCTTCGGTGACCCCTTGTCTGGGCCACGTCCTCTGGCTCCTTTCTTGCCCCCTCCCTTCGTCATACCATTGCTCCCTCCCTTCATGCCCGCTTTCACTTTTGTCACTAACTTATCCGAGTTGCTCTGGAGCTCAACTACCTCTTGGCTGTTGTGGAGCTCACGCCAATCCGCCCATTCTCCATGCCACTCGTAAACGACCTTACCTGGAAAAACGTGTGCGGTCAGGGCAAATTCACGTCCGACAGTCAATGCGTACGGCGCCTCTTCGCTCACGGTGACCGTGTAGGGAATGTTCCACTCCTTTTTGAAAACCCGCTTCAACCCGAAGCAAAAGTTTCTGGCGGCCCGCTCAGTGGCCGGCTTGTCCTGGCTTGCCCACACCTGCTTCGCCCCCGACGTCAGACATGCTCGGCGCAAGAGTTCAACTGCGAGTTTCCAGGCCTCGGTGTCGCCGAACTCGACGAAGATGATGCTGCTGAAGTCACCCTTGGATTAGACCTTGTCCGGACGAGGCCCCCCAAGAGAAGCAAGCTTATCTTGCAACCACGTTGTCGCAGCAATCAGGTCGTGCAGGCCATTCAGATCGCCGACGACTGCAGTCACCGCGCGCTTGTCGATAATGTGCCCCATGCGATCTTGGCCAGCTGGATGCTGCGCTGGTAACTTGGCTGCGTACTTTTCGATGTGCTCCTGGATCGTGTTCTCAAGCGGCTCGCCAGAAAACGCTTGGTGAGCACGGAGTTCTTCGCATAGAACCTCCAATTTTGCCACGCGGACGTCCGTCATGCTCATGTGGCTCTCGAGGGAGTCCAAACGTTCGGAAAGAGTCGTGTTCAAGTCCGACAGGTTGCTATCCATCCTGCGGAAGTTCTTCCTCAGTTCTTCCACTGCAGAGGTCACCGGGCCAAGCTGCTGCTGGAGCTGCTGCTGAAGGAGGGTCGCAATGCCTTTCATGGTGACTGGGCCCTCTTCACGATGTCCTTCCTTGGGGAAAAGAGGAGGCGGACGACAGGTCTCCGTTGTCACAAGCCTGTCCATCTCGTTGAGCGGGCTGTGGATGCGGTGCACCTTCGCCTCGCGGCCATTGGGAGTCTCATCGAACGGGTTCGAGAAGAGCTTGCCTACTGGAGTACCTGGAAGCCTCCTGCTTCTGGACGTCTCGCCTTCTATTGAGTCTGGGATGTACTGCGCAAGCTCGCCTTCCAAGTCGACCGAAGACGCAAGAGCGGCAGCATCGGCAGCCTCGGAGGCCGCCATGGAAGGTGTAACCGGGATGATGCGAGTCTTAAACATGCGGGCGCACCGCTGCCCCGGGCAGGGCGTCTGCGCGGTGGGCATTTGTGCAGGAGGGCCCGAAGAGGCTTGCAGAAAAATCTTGAGCCAGAATCTGGAGCACGGAACATAGCATTCCAGAAACTGCCTGATTATAACATATCAGTACCATGCCGGAGTAGAACATAGCATAACATATCATTACACACCATATCATAACATGACATACCAGAAGACGACATACCCACAGCAGACCATACACGACACATCTCGACATGACATAGCATACTATGGCATAGCGCCACATATCAAGTCACAACACGACAGCAACGCATGGCGACACATACGAGCATAGCATATCACACTATAAGATACAGAGCCGAGCCGTCAACAAACATATTGTCACATAGCCTACCACAGCACAACATGATGTTCCATTTAAAATCATTGCACATCATATCATAGCATGGCAAGTCATAACATACTACACCATGCCATAACACATCATACCATATCGCGACAACAACACCGAACATATCATATCATCACAACGAATCATGGCGAAGCATAATTGCAGGTCATGCCATATTATACTATACTGAGTCGAGCTGCCAATGGCATCACGGAACAGAGCATACAATAACATAATTTGACACAGCGCATCATGCCATACCATAGCACAGCAGAGCAGACCACACCACAACATCGCAAAGTTTATGCTGACCGAGATGAGCATAACACAACACATTCAAGCATAAGAGGAACATACGACGCATCGAACGTCACAGATGGCACGACGTCGCGCCAGCCCGTCGAGAATTGAACATGACATCGCCGAGCATAACATGAACGAGCGTGACTGCATGGAACATTGTTGAACCGTTTCCGAATCCAGAAACGGCAGTTGTCGACCAATCGGGCGACCGCGCGCCCACGGGAACGAACGCTTAAGATTTCGGCTGGGATTGCACGGAGCAAAACAATTTATGCTTTGCTGTCCTGCGTCTACTGAACCCAGGGGTTCCGGAGAGGTCTTCGGCGCAGGCTTCCGGAGGGCCAGCAAGTGTCAATCATGTTCGGGGTTTCCCCCCTTCGTTCGTTCGAGGGTCGAGTGCAAGATTCCCCAGACATTCGATGCCTCGTGTTTTTTTCAATGTGGGGCCCTGACCCTTTCCCTTGGCAGGCTTCTCATCCAGGGTTGTTTTTTCGAGGGCCTTGGTGCCCAGCGAGGACCACCTGAGGCGGAAAACTGCCAAAACCCCTCCGTCGCGATTCCCTAACAGGTTTCGCTGGAGGGTTTATGAGACCGCCCGGTCGGGCAGCTGTTTCGCTGTAGGTCGTCCTCATAATTCACTCGGGGATCTGGTTCTCGCCTCGAAGCCAGCTTCATTTGTGGCCCAGCCGGCCGCGATCCCTGGTTCAAATCGACGCCAAGGTGCACATAGCCATCCTCTCGCTTCATTGCGGGCTACATCTTGGGTCTGGACGGCCACGATCCCTGTTCTGTAAACATACAAGCTGCACATGGCCGTGCTCTCACTGTTATCTCCCATAGCCGACCTCTAACTCCTCGACCAACCTCTTCAGCCAGTAGGAGCCGCCTACGTCAGGGGCGCTGCTGGTTTGCATGGCTTCTCCGATCCGCGGAGTGCGGTTGATTGGTGCCCCACGGAGCGCATGAGGGAGCCCACGTAACCGCAGCGACCCACGGGGATCATGGGTTCCCCTTCATTTTCAGTTAATAAGTTGGTGTTTGAACATCCTGCATCGACCCGCCTCTTCACCTTTACTGCTATTCGGGTGGAAGCTAGTTTTTTCTTGCGACGCGGGAATCTTTGTCGACGAAAGGTCCAGGCAGTCATCGGCGGCCGGTCTCGGGGCCTTCGACCCGGAGTGAGTCAGAAGAGGACGGGCAAAGGGAGGGGGTGGGGTTTGAAGGGGAGGAGGAGGAGGAGGAGGAGGGGGAGGAGGAGGAGGCGGAGGAGGAGGAGGAGGAGGAGGAAGAAATCCGTAGCCAGTTTGGCTCAAGTTGCCATATCTTCAAGCTGATTGAGTCAGCCCGCTTCACCCACGGGCTGCTTCACGAAGGCGGCTTTGCTCCCGTAGCAGACCCATCCATATCCGCAGCTCAGCTGCCTTCATATTCGATGTCTGTATACCGTGGTGCTTGGCACCAGCAGTTTTGTGCAGCCATTCTGCCATTCACGCAGCCACGGCCCCCCCGTGGCGGGAAAGTGGAGGCAAAGAAGCAGCATGGACCATGGATACGCAACGGCCGCGGACCCGAGCTCGGCAGCAACGGCAGCGGCAAGCACCCTCGCCGAGGCGCCCCCAGAGGACCGCGCCAAGAGAGAATGTGGACATGCGCGTACTGCGGTTGCAACAAGAACTTGTTGTTGTTCGACCGCTCCTCGCATTGCCTCGAGTGGATCGTCGAAGCCCTGACTGATGCGGGTGAGCTCGCCCTTCGTCTGGCTCCCAGCAGTGGTCGTGTTCGGAGGCCTTCTCGGGCACCTGCGTGGCAAGCACGCGATGGTCACCCAGGCGAACCGGAGTCTCGTGGGGGCACATCCAACGGCAGAGGTGGAGACGGTCCAACCGCCGAAGACCTCGAAAACGGCATCAAGCTGGCAAACATGATGGGAGACCAGACCACAACCCGTAAGTACGTGGCGCAACTCGAAGCTCTCAGGCGAGGGCCCACACAGTCCAGGGGAGAGCCCAAGAGCGCTATGTCTACATCCAGAAGCTCGAGGAGGCTCTCCGCGACGAGGTCGACAAGCTGGATAAACACCAGACATGGGTCAAGATTCAGTCAGCGTGCGTCAAGCAGTTGGAGACGGCATTGGCCGAGGCGGACGCGGAGTACGCCACCATCGATTTGGAATTTGCGGGGACAGTCAGCAAATATGGAGTCTGTAAGGATGGAGACTGTGCGCGGCAAGCAGCAGGTGGGAAGGTCCCGCTCACAGACGTCGCCGACGGCAAGTCTGACATCGCAGCTCTCATCGACATCGATGGTTTCTTCAAGGTTGGGGAAGAAATCGAACACACTCGCGAGGGCGTCAACATCTTCGAAGATAGAAAGGAGCAGCCTCGCACGCAAATGCAAACAGCCACGACCTATATGTTCCGCGACGCCATGGCCAAGGTCGAGAGCATCAAGGCGGAGCACACTGCCCACCTGCAACGCTCCGGTCGCAAACGCGTTCGGCCCACCCCCCCTGGCGGCGAGGCAGGCGGAGCTGGAGAAGGGGGGCCTGCAGGAGGCGAGCCAGTTCCAGTACATCACTGGGCGGCAGCAGGCGTGGGAGGCGCAGCCGCCGCCGCGGCAAGCAGCGCGGCCCCTGGGGCCTCAGCAGGAAGTGGTAGTGCCTGCGCAGCAGCACCGGCAGCAGCCCCAGCACCCGGCAGCGCCAAAGCCCAGGTCGGCTTCGCGGAGGACGATATCCGTGCGAGGACGGCGCAGGCTCTCGGAGGCAGCCAGGCACCTCTTGGCGGGAAGGGGCTGAGGCCGTCTGCAGTTTACCCCCCCCCACTGGGGCATCTGCGTTGCGACGGGGCCCTCGCTACCCTGGCCGACAGTTCCAGGGGGGGAGAAGTACACGATGCCAGTGACAAAAATCAGCAACTACATGGAGGTCAGGACCACCCGCCCCGCATGGGGCGCTCGTGGACCCGACCGCCATCGCCGCCGCCGGCGCAGTCCAAGAGAAAGGGTGGCAACCTTGGAGAGCAAGGGGTAGCTTCATCGGCGGCTTCGAGGGGGGCGGCCGCCAGTGCTTCGGTTCGATTGTCGACTGGTGCCGCGCTCCCGCCCCAGAGAAAGTGGAGGCGCCGTTCCAGGCGCGCCCCTCGGATGAGCCGGGCCACCCATGGCCTGGGGTCTGGTCAGACGGATCGCTGGAGGGACGGCGCAGCGCACCACATGAGGGCCTTGTTCGTTGCAGGGCGCCGACGACTCCGACGATTTCGGCGGCGCCTAGACGCGAGCCTGACCAGGGGCAGCGCCCAGGCAAGGCAGCGGGCGGCCCCGCGGGCAGGTGGCCCGACGGGGCCGCCGCACTCCCGCGCATCTTCCCCCGAGGCAGAGAGACGGCAGGGGGCCTGCCCGAGCCGCCTGCCCACCCGATTGCGCAGCCTGACCTGCCCCGCGATACCGCGGCCAGCGCGGGCAAACGCAAGGCTATCCAGATCGAGACGCGCAAGTGCACCTGTGCCGGCCCAGTTGGTTATTGTGTTCACTGCCCTCGTTCCCGGGCCTGACTGGGTTTCGCCCCATGGACCTCCATCCAGGGATCTGCCGAGTCATGAGTCACTGCGGGTCTGCGGGTCGCAGTTGTGAGCGCGCGGTCTGGGAGCAAGCGCACGCCGCCGAGTTCGGCATCCTGATAGGAATCGGCACTTGCGCGGCCCTGGTGGACCTAACCAAGGCCTGTGAAAAGGTCTTGCACATCCTTCTCGCCCATGCGGCAGGAGGCATGGATTCCCGCAGTTGCGCCTGAGGTTTGTGCTCCGACTCTACCAGGCGCGCGAAGTCCTGTTCATGAGTCAGATCACTTCAGGCGCGACGCATGCAGGCCAGGGGATCATCGCAGGATGTGGATATGCAGCGTCTCTGATGAAGCTCATCCTCCTCGCCCCCTGTGCGCGATGGCTCTCCATTGGCCGATCCTGTGAGTGTTTCGCGCGGTGGATGACATCGCGCTGTTTGGCATGGGCGCCCTTTCTCACCTCGGCCAGCGAGTGGGAGCTGCGGCGCGTTGCCTCCTGCTTCAGCTCCAGGGCCTCCATTTGGTCCAATCCAAGGACACAGGCGTGGTCATGGCCGCCGACAGCGGGGCATGGGGGCTGATTTCAGAATTCGCCAAGAAGTGGAGATTCAAAATCCTCAGGGTGATTATTCGGCCCGACGGCGCAGGCGCAGCACTGTGGTCCAGCGGGGCCGAATGACAGCCGTGATGCAGAGGATCAGCAGGTTCCGCGGGCTTCGCTCGGCGTTCCGCGGGGCCGTGGAGGCGGCCGCAACTGGAGGCCTGCCTGCTGTCAGCCACGGCGGCGCGGTGATCGGGATTGCCGACGCCCGCCTTGCCGAGATCCGCGCGATCCTGGGGCAGGCCATCTTCGGGGCGCCGAAGGGAAGGTCCAGGGCGCTCGAATGCCAGCTCAGCGGGGATTCCAAATCTGACCCCGCCTTCTCGGCTAACTCTGCCCCTCTCCCGAGCTGGCGCCCGGCCCTGCGCCGTGGCTGGGCCCCCGAAGCTCAGCTCAAGAAGAGTTTTGATGCGTTCCTCCGCACCCCTGGTTTCGGACGAGGGCAGGTTACTGGACCTGCGGGGGCGGTTCTGTGTACCTTGACGAGGCTCGGCTGGAAGGTCCCAGGGCATCGGTCCTGGGTTGCCATACGTGGAATCGAAGTCGGTCTTGGCACCCTGGGCAAGAGGACCTCTGAGCCGTCATCAGCAAGGAAACCCAGGGGTCGCTCTTGCAACATGTCGGGAACGAAGTGGGCGATTCGACCGCTGGCCCGTTGCTGAAACCGATCGCTCGGAAGTCGCAGGCCGCGCGCGCCCAAGGCGAGGGGCTAGAAGCCCCTCGTTGCTGGAGTTGTTGCGGGTGGGTTTGCCGCGCAGCAGGCTTTTTTTTTTCGGACGTCGAGTCTTGTCCCCCCTCTGCAGGTGGTGCGGGGCCTTGGCGGGGGCGCCCCGACGCAGGTTCCACGGGTGCGACGCTGGCATCGGATTCCGCATATCCCTAGATTTGGAGAGTTTTCTAACCAAGGGCCACGAGGCGGGAGACGAGGGCCTTGGCCCGCCCCGATGGTCGATGCCAGGTGGCGTTGGAGCGTTCCCCCCCCCCTCTGGCCTCTTGGACACGGGCAAAATCTGTTTGGATGGCTCTGCTTTGGGCTCAAACACTGATTGGTGCTCGCGTGCGGGGTGGGGGGTTGTGGCTGTCGATGAAGGGGGAAGCATGTCGGGCTCGCGTCTTGGACCCCTCCCCCATCCGCTCCGGTCTGCGGGGGTGGGCGAGGTCTTCGCCGTCTTGACTGCCTTGAGGCTGGTAGGGGGTTGTCCTACGGAGTTGATCACTGACTGCCAGGTGGTCTGCGATTTCTGGAAGAAGGGGCCCTCTCAGGACCTCACCAAAGTCGCCTGTAGCGAGCTATGGTGCGACATTTCTTTTAGGGGAGAGGACGTATGGATTCACAACATTACCCTCACGAAAGTTAAGAGCCATCTGTCTCGTCGGGCCGCCCTCGACCCAGGCTTTCGGTACTGGGTGTGGGCTGGCAACCGCGAGGCGGACCGCCTTGCCAAGTTAGGGGTGGCAGTGCATCCCCATAACCTTCCTCGTGCCAAGCAGTTGCACGCACAGCAGGCGGAGCTCGTCGCCAACAGCGCGTGCGTGATCCACGAGACTAGGGAAACCCTCTCCCGTCTCCGAGTCCCAGATGTCGAGAGGGTCCGAGCCAAGTTCGGACAGCGCCCAGGAGGTACCGAGCTTGTGCCCGATACGCTTGGCCATCAGCTGGATAGGTCCCGTCTCCCAGGGCGCAGTTACAAGTATCAGTGTGTTCGCTGTGGGAAGGCAGGCAGTAGTGCAAGTGTCTGCAAGTGTCCGTGTGTCGGGGTGCCCAAGGCAGCCCGTACTGCCCACCCCTCCCACAGGTTGTACATTGGGGGGGGGACAGGTCTCGTGGTGTTGGAAGTGCGGTACTTTCGGCAACAAGCGATCGCAGTATTTAGTTGCCAAGTGTATCGACCACCCACGCAAGAAGGATGCTGCATGGAGCTGCAAGATGCCCCGCGAACGCAAGGATCCGTCCAGTAAGGTGCGTTTTTGTTGGAGTTTTCCCTTATAACGACTGGCGTGAGCTTGGGCTGGGTCGGGTTGCTGCTGGGAGGCCAGCAGCCCCGACCTCGCCCAGGCCTGCGGTCGTTCTCATTAAACTGGGCCCGATGTTCGCTCGTTCGCGGGTCGGGGATTTGGCCTCGAATGGAGAAACTCGAGAAACATGAGGAGGAGGAGGAGAAGGAGGAGGAAGACGACGATGAGCAGAAGGAGGGGCCGGTGCTCGATGGGGGGCGAGGAGGAGGGAGGTGGCGGACGAGCGGGGGAGCGGACCGCGCTCCTGAAACAACCCCGCCCTCCTCCTGTGAGGAATGGATTGGGGTCGGTCGGGTCGGCGCGCCCCCGCCGGCCCGCCAACGCGACACCGGCGGCTCGCCCCGAGGCCCGCCGGCTGCAGGAGGAGGCGCGGGGCCGGGCTGAAGCCGGCAGCGTGTCGGCGCCGGGCCTCGGCGAAGCGCCCCTCGCGCGCGCGCGTGGCGCCGCGGCGGCGGCGGGCGGCGGCCGCGTGCGGTGGCGGCGCTGGCAACGAGGCAACCCAATTACAAGAGAGTCTAGCGAGTGCCGTCCGAAGTCATCTGAGGTCTGTCCCCCATGCTTGGGCCCCCCCTAGTGCTGCGCTCCTCGGCGGGGGGCCGCCTGGTTTGGGGCCTCGCGGGTGGTGCCCGACAGGCCACCTGCGTGACGAGCGAGTTCCAGCTGCGAGTGCAGCGCGCAGAGCTTTTCGATTTCCGTCGGGCGTCGTCTAGACATCATGAGAAACGAGAACAGGAACGAAGATGTGGCGAGTTCTTTGCAGTACCACGCGCACATGCTCCTGCAATGGTGCCGCCAAGCCCCCTTCCCCTGAGCCGAAAAACAATGGTTAGGAAAAAGGGTTCGGGATTCTGGGATAAGCTCTTGAGCTCCAGGGGGCCTCCGAAGACTCCGAGGGCCTCTAGGATCACACCGATAACGGGCGTCAAACCCGCCAGGGTCTAGCTTGGTTAATTTCTCTGCTCCTGAGCTAATATTTTTCCATTCGCCCATGCGTTGCCCACCAAATTCAACAGACCTTCCCCCCTCGAGGGTGCAAAGCCCAATTTGCCAGGCAGAAATCTCCAGCATTCCCACGAAAGCCAAGGACGCCGTTCATTGCTCTTCTTGGGGGGGAAGGGGGGGAAGCAATTTTCTTTTAGTTTTCTGGATGTGGCGCAAAATTCACAACGGAACTGGAAACATTCCAGTTCTGACCCCCAGAAATTTGACCCCGATAAGCAGGTGCCTGGAATTGGCTCGGGGATTTGCAGCTTCAGGAAGGAATCGACGTCGTACGCGCCCATGCATTCACATGGGTTTCGAGAGAGCGCGATACGCGAGCGTTCGTGACATAAGGTCGGCCTCACGACATGGGCGGACGCATTCATGCACGCGGTTGGGCTCTCACGTCCTTTTGGGGCTTCCTCGAGCTGGGACCTTGGGAGACGAGGTCTTAGGATGCAAGAGGGCTTCCGTGATGAACCTGCATTGCTCAGAGCTTCATTGCCATGGGGACCCGTGTGACGGCGGCTCCTTTGGAGGAGCAGCAAATTCAGCAAGGATGGAGAAGGTCTTGATTGAAAGGGGTCCTGGAGGTGTTTCGCTGTCTTCGGGCCCCTTGGGCGCCCACCATGGGCCCCAGGGCCGTCTGGAAACGAGTCGGGGTGAAGCGGTGGTTCCAGAGAAGGACGCGGTGACCAGGAATTGTTGCCGTCTGGGCCGCTTGTCTCATGACGGCATTCAACATTCGCTCCTGCAGGTCCGCGTGCATTGCTTGGTTCGGCGTGCTGCCCCCCCCCCCTGGCGGCGCCCCCCGTCGCGCCGACCCACGAGAGCCGCGTGGATCTCCGACAGTTTTGCGCTTACGGCGGTGTGTGTGTGTGTGTGTGTGTGTGTGTGTGTGTGTTTGTTTTTCTACTCCCGCCAGTACATAACAGGCGAAGAGCCGCTCAGCAGATTTACCTCCGAGATCGCGACAGGAGTCAATCTTCTGGCCGCCCTGGAGCGGGCAATCGCGCGCGCCCGCATCCGCATCCACGACAACCTGCTGAGTACGAACCACAAACGCGTCGAGCAGCTCAGAGGCCTTGCCCACGAGCTCACCCTCGGTGTCGTCCGCGACGCTCTCATTACGACACCCCCGCAGTCGCCGGGCCCTCACCCCAACGACACTGATGGCAGCCCCCCAGGCATCCTCCGATGAGATCGCCTCATTCTGTGGCACTAGAGCTCCCGACCCTGTGCCTGGGCGTAGTTCTGCGTCCCGGATCTATTTCTCGGCCCCCCGTGGCCGCATAACGGGCTCTCGCGGCCGAACGCCAATTTTGGAGATCAGCGCGTCCTCGCAGCTCTGAGCTGAGGGCAGGCGTCGCCTCCCGGAGGGGGAGCGGCCTATAATGCAGGATGATGATGAAGAACATACCCTGGGTCGTGTTCACGCGGCGGTGCCCAGGATGATGATTAGAAACATTGCCCCCCGGCCAGGAAACTACTTTGCAGTCGTCCCCCCCCCGCCCTCTTCGGGCGCGCGCCTGGACAGTCGGCAGGACGGAGCCGAAGCAAAGCGAAAACCGATTAGTCGGAAACTATTGTGTTAGTCGTTCCCCCCCACATTAATTTACGAATCGTCATCTGTCATTATCATACCCCGTTCTCCTCCCGCACGGGAGGGCCTCTCGGGGTTTCGGTGTTCCGTCCTGCTCCCGTCCGCGCTCCTTCCCTCCTGCACACCCTCAACACTGCCTCTTCGGGGGGGGAGGCCGTCCTGCAGATTTTGCCGTGTCTTTCTCTCGTGCTCGGCGCGAGCTCGACGCGGATTTGGCGTAGTCTCGGCGTGCATCCGGCGCGGATTCGGCGCGACTTCAACGAGGATTCGACGCGGATTCGAAGAGCTCGAAAGGGAGTTGACGCGGAATCGACGCGGGTAGCGGCGCGATGGGATGCACAAGGCCCCCCGAAGCTGCAACATGACCTCCCCTCTCTCCCCCTCCCCTCCCCCTCTCTCCTCCGTCCTCGCAGGCTCATGGTGCCTAGGGCCGCGGCTCGTCTCAGTACGTTTCACGGGAGTCGAGGCCCTTCTTCCTTTCGGCCTCGGCCTCGGCCTCGGATGCTAGATCTTGGTCGTTCCTCGTCCCCTCCCCTCCTCCGAAGGCCAGGCCCCCCTGGTCTTCGGGGTCACGACGCGTGCCCACGCCTCGCTGCACCTCTGGGCTGCCGCCGCACGCTTCAGGAGACCGTCCGAGGCCATGCTGGAGGCGTCCAGGGGTATCGTTAGGCATTGTTGGGCAGTCCATGGCATGCCCCGAAGCGTGTTCACTGATATCGATGAAGCACTGATATCGATGCCCCAAAGTGTGCTCACAGATTTTGCAATCGATATATGACCATCTCCATTATGCTGGTTCTCATCGGTGTCTAGACTTGCGCTACTTCCATTCAGGAGGGCCTGGACCATCTTGTGGAGTTTTGGAGGGGGAGGGGGGGCGGATCTTGTGAGCCTCTGGGGCCGCCCTGGCCCATCTTGAACGCATCTTCCGACGCTTTGGGCGCCTGCGGGGCCTCTCAGACGATCTCGGGGCCCTGCTGGGGGCGCTCTCGGGGATCGTTGGGCTGTCTGGCAACGTTGTTAGAGGCTTCGTGAGGGCTCCCATGAAGAGCGCACGCGGTCGGCAGTTGGGAGCACCCTCGCCCAGGGAGGAGCGGAGCAAAACCCGGAGCAGCAGCGCCATGAGCAGGAGGAGGAGGAGGGGGACGAAAGTGGGAGGAGAAAATGGGTGGCGAGGGGGAGCAAGAGGAGAGAGGAGAGGAGGAAGTGAAGTGCTATTTCATCTCATCTCCTCTCGGTTCAAGTTGTTGGCCAGCATGTTCGTTCTTTGTTATTTCCCCTGTCACATGCCTCCGGAATCAATATGTTCGTTGTCGTCGCCGCTTCCGCAGTGACCAGCGCTGTGATTATTGACATCGTCGTCGTCATCGTAGTCTTCATCGTCATGGCTATCTGCATTGTTCCCTGTTGGGTGTTTTAAGGCCGAGGGCTAAATGTCGTGGTCGGTGCCGTCGCTGATGTGTCGCAGACGACCAGCGCAGATGGGTTGGATTTCTTGTCGATGTGGTAATCGGTGTTGCCGCCATCATCGCCGATTCGTCGCCGTCGTCCTCGTCGTCAGGATTGCTGCTGCTCCTGTGTTGCAATGTAGTCGGTTTTGCCCAGGTGCTGGGGGCGCTGGAAGCCCAGCTGGAGGAGGCCGCGGAGGTGCAGGGATCGCTGCGATTCTCCTTGCTGCGGGCCGAAGCCGAGGCTGCCGAGGGCTACAGGATTGAGGAACGGTCGCCATGACGGGAACGAGTCCAGAGGGAAACGAGTCCTCAGGTTTCTCCCGGTGTTCGGGCGTGCTTATGCCTTCCACAGACCTTGGGACCATCACACACCGATTTAGGACCAAACGCGTGTCCCTAGGTGAGTGCGCAAGGGTCCAGTGCCTATTTCCATTCATGCCTCACAAACCCGTCGGAAGCGAACTGGCAAGAAGGCTCGTGCTCTTGAAGGGGAGAGCTCCACGATCACTTGCAACCATCCTGTGGCTCTCTTGGGGCCTCTCGAAGGCATGATGGCTGCCGTCTTGAATCATCCTCGGCTATTTTGAGCCGTATTGGAGGCCATCTTGGAGCATCAAATACCCTTGTGGAGCCCTCTTGGGGCAAAACGACCTTCTGACACACCGCGAAGGGGGCGGGGGGTGGGGGCGAAAAACATCAGTGAGGGGACGGGGAATCTGACCCTCCCCGAAGGGGTAGAGGGCCTGGACAGAGGGAAGATAATTCTCGTTAGGCTGCCTACGCCCAAAAGGCTGATAGGATGAATTCGATTTCGAAATCACGCGTGTACATAAAGCAGACGTCTGCGCATTGACACAGACACGCGCAACCAACTCATGATCATGTTCGCTACGTAACATCGCGTAGCTTAACATTCGTACCATAGTCGGTGCACATACACGTTTTATACATGTCTGTGTGTGTTGTCCGCTTGCGAAATTACGCACGCAGGCTACGTCGCATGAAGCCTGACCCCGTACGTTTCCCTCTTGCACCCCACTTCCCCACCTTTTCCTCCTCACTCCCCCTCCTGATCCCTTCCTCCACTCCTCCCTTAACCACCCCCCTCCCCGTCCTCCTCTCCCTCTTCCTCCCCCAGCCCATTCCCTTTCCCCTCCTCTCTCCTCCTACCTGGTCCCTCCCCTGTCTTCCACTCCTTTCTCCTCCCCTCCCTCCCCGCTTCCCCCCTCCTCACCCCCTTCACAATGCAGCAATCTGAATACTACACTCCCTCCTCCGCTGAAGTAGTCCGGAAGATTTCCCGCCCTCTTCGCGTGCCGATTTCATGCACATGAACTCAAGCATTGATTTTTCGTATGGCCTTTTAAATCCGATTGTTTCCGGTGCTTCAGAATGGTGTTCCCGCTGCTGCAGCGTGTGCCTCATTTTCGGATCGGCGCATAGTTCCCGTCGTTCAGAATGGCGCTCTTGCCCTGGCGCGGGCCACTTTTGGACCCGAGTCTTGCTTCAATGTGGTCCCCCTCCATCATGTCCCCTCCTCCGCCTTCATGTGGTCCTCCTGTTCCTTCCGCCCCTTCCACTCCAGTTCTTGCTGTTGCTTTTCGTCTCGCCCCAGCGCGGGCCACTTTTCTGAATCCGAGTCTTTGTTCACCGTTGTCCCCCCCTCATTTTCGCTCCTCCGCCTTCCACTGGTCCTTCTTTCCCTCCTGATCCTCCTGCTTTAGTTCCTGCTGCTGATTATGTTCGTCCTCATACTTTTCCTCCCGCTCATCCTCCTGCTCACCCGCTCCTGTGCTCGCAGCTCCCCTTCTTCCCATTGCGCATGACACGAAGTGGTCTTTCTGTGAGAGTCGCAGGCCGGCCATGACACGCGTCCGCGGATAGAGAAAGATCAGCGCCAGGGGAAGGAATGGGAGGGCGGGCTAGACTGTCAGTCGAGGCGCGAGCGCACCGAGCTTACCTCCCCCTCCTCTCCGCCTCCCCTTCCGCCGCCGCACGCGCGCCGCCAGGGCGAGCGCGCGCGGGCCAGCAGGGAGCTGGCGGAGAGCCGGACCCAGGAGCTCAGGAGTGGACAAAAACACACAGACACCGTTAATCGGCGACTCTCAGGAAAACGTGGGAAAATATGGGAAGTGGAGGGGGGAAGACGAAAGCCCAGCAAAAAGAGGAGAAGATGGGGAATCCTGGGATTGGTGGCTACTTCTTCGTGTGTCCCTGGGCCCCTCCAGGAGCTGCAGGGCCACCTCGGCGAGGCCCCTCTGCGGCCCGCCTCGCCGCCTCGCCGCCTCGTGGCGCCGCTCCGCGGCTCGTCGTCGTTTGGTTTTTGGCGTCGGCGGCGGCTGTTGCCCGTCGTCTTCCCTCGGCTTTCGTCGTGCGTCGTCGTCGTGCGTCGTTGCCGTCCGTCGGTCGTCCGTCGTCGTCGGTGTCGTCGTCGTCGTCGTCGTCGTCGTCGTCGTCGTCGTCGTCGTCATCCATCATCATCGTCGTTGTGGTCAAACAGCCACGGTGCGGACAGACACGACCAGCCGCCCATTCAATCTGCAGAGGGGCACAAAGCAGGGCGATCCCCTTAGTTCACTACTTTTCAATTCGCTTCTTGAACACATCATGCGTCCACTTGTCAACACATGGAAAAAGCGCAACCAAGGCATCCAACTCGGCTTCACTAAAGACTGCTCTCTCACCAACCTGCGCATTGCCGACGACGTCCTTCTGACGAGCCGCACCTTACCCTGCTTGACGACAATGCTTGAACACATGGCCACAGCTGCACAACAACACGGCCTCCACATCCACCCGGACAAGACGAAGATCCTGACGAATTTGACTGAGAGGACTGGGAGAGCATGGCAGCACAAGGTGAGCATCAACAGCATGGAAATCGAGATTTTACCTCACAGTGGGTCAGTCAAGTACTTGGGACAGCAGATCAGCTTCCAATACGCCATGCACACCGAGGTGCAACACCGGATCAAGGTAGGCTGGGCAGCTTTCACTGCTCGCAAAGAGGAACTCACAGCGAAGCACTACCCCGTGAAGCACCGACTCCGGCTTTTCGAAGGCACTGTCACACCGACGGTATTATACGGGGCGGCCACTTGGACTTTGACCGAGCCTTTACGACAACAGTTACGATGCACCCAACGAAGCATGTTACGAATGATTGTCGGCTCCCCACGACGACGCAACACCGCCAACACGAGACCGACATCCAGTGCGACCAACCAACGCGCGGCTCAAGCGACGACAGAACCGCAAACCCACGAAGACGACACGCACGGAGAAGCAAAACTCAACCGACCGTCATCTACCCCCCCAAACGCAGATATCAGCACGGCTAACATCCCCAGCACCGACAACGAGGAGAACGTCGCACCGGAGAGCATTGTTTTGGAGCCGTGGGTCGAATACATCAAGCGCACGACAAGACAAGCAGAAAGCCTCATGCACAAGCACAGTGTGATCGATTGGAATACGAGGCAACGGCGATTGGTGTGGAGATGTGCCGCGAGAGTGGCGAAGCAGTCCCCTTGAGAATGGTCTCAACGTGTGGTCAACTGGCACCCGAGCCTCCATGTTTCTCAAAAAGGCAACAGGAATTCGGGAGGACAGCCGAAGCGATGGGATGATGACGTGCGTGATTTTGTCGTATCCCATGGCGTGAAAGACAGACCCGCCCGGAGCAGCTACGACGTGAACAACATCGATTTGGCTTAAACTGGCGACCGACGATTTAACTTGGACTAGACTGGAGGCGCAATTTGTCACGTGTTCCACTCCTGATACTTCTGTGGTGCCGGCCGCCTGAGTAAGCTTCCAGCTAGCCGGCCATGTCTGCGAGGCCACAGCCCCACCCGCTCCGCCCTTAAGGGGCCCGGGCGACTGCCCGCGCGAGCGTCCCATTCCCGTTCCCATCGTCGTGGTGGTCGTCATCCGTCGTCGCGGTCGCAATTCGGGAAGGAGATGTCAGTTGGAGGGTTTCGATGGTTGAATTCAGAATCGGTGCTAGTATATCCCTGGTCGGAAACCAGCCTAATCTAGTTTACACCGGCTGGATCCCGCTGTATCCGGTATACTCCCGTTTGATCCCGCTCATCCTGGCTTAATCCTGGGAGCGATTTGGCCTAGTCCGGCTTATTGGCTTCCCTGTTCCAGCTTAATAGTTGTGCATCGTTCTGATGACAACCTCCCATAAGTTTCTCCTACCCTATTTTGCCTCCTTGTGCTGTCCGTCCTCACCCTTCTCCTAATCGGCCTCCCGCAGCTGCTCACTCCCTTTCTCTCTTTCCCTCTTTGCTTCTCCCCTGGCCCTCTTGTTCGGCTGAAGGCGCGCCACAGACCCCACGACGGTCGTCCTCGCATCTCCTCATTCTTCTCGTGCTCATCCTTCTCCTCGTTACCAAAGACGACTACGGTGAATCACCGCCGCCCTTTGCTTTTTGGAAGTGCCGATGTGGCCAGTTGTGGCCCTTGCTTGGACGAGCTATCGGACTCAGTGTTCCCCGAGCCATCGTGGAAACATTTCGGCAAGAAACATTGTGGGAGGATGCGGGGGAGCATCAGGAGAGGCAGGAGGAGGAGGAGGAGGAGGAGGAGGAGGAGGAGGAGGATGAGGAAGGGAGGAGGAGGACCAGGGCAAACCCAAGACAGACGCATCAGCGATGTTGCAATAAACACTCCCCCCCAGGTTCCCTATCAAGAGGTCCCCACAAGACTGTATCTCCATTGCGGGAAATGCCCGATTGAAAGACAAACCCTTGATAATCTTCAACCATGCTAAAACATAATTCGTGAGGTTTCATCACCTCGAATCATCGTTCTTGCTACGCCCTGACAGCCCTAAACCGTATCAGAACACCATTCCTGGGACTCTAACACCGCGATTGAACGTGACTATTGCGTTATGACAGTCCTAAACCATGCCAGAACACCACTCTCGGGACTTCAACCCTACGAGCCCGTGAAGCTGCTGCAACATGTTAAGACGAATGTGCGCGGCGCTAAAGCGAGAGCCACATACTGAAAAAGAGCAGCCCTTCACCCTTGAGGCTGTTGCAAACTTTGAAGACTAAGGCGGGGGCCGCCTTTTGAAACCGAACTTCCCTCCGTCATTGAAGCTCCTGCAAACGTTTAATACGAATGTGCGCGGCGCTAAGGCGAGAGCCACACTTTGAAAACGGCCGACCCTCCATAGTGAACATGTTGCGAATTCTTGACGCTGCGCGCGACCCCACCAGCCCATTCGGAGACGATGCCCAGAGCAGTTGCCTCGATCAGGGAAGTGGGCAGCACACCGAGGAGGGAAGTGGCCACCACACCGAGGAAGGGTCCCTCTTGTAGCTATCTTGGGACACTCTGGGGCGCTCTCGGGGCCGTCTTGGAGCTCTCTTGGCGGTCCAGGGGGCCGGGGGTTTCTTGGGAGCCTCTTGGGGGCTTTTTGGGCGCCTCTTGGGGCCTTCTAGGCGCCTCTTGGGGCCCTCTCGAGGCGCTCTTGGGAGCCTTGGGAACGCTCTTGGGGCCATCTTGGAGGAGATCGATCAAACAAGACTGGAGCTCTAATTTCCCCCCCCCCCTCGGGAGCTCCACACATCGCCTCTTAGGTCTTGGGGTGCTCTTGGAGCGCTCTTGGGCACTTTGGGTGCCGTCGTGGGGCTCTCATAGGCCTCTCTCGGGGCCCTCATGTGCCCTCTTGGAGCTACCTTGAGGCCTCGGAAGGCCATCGGAAGCGCAAAGGCGAGAAGGCAACACCCATCGAATTTTTAGGTGTTTGAAGGATGTTGACCTCTTGGCGGCCTCCGGGAAGTCTCGGATGCATCATGGCGCCGTCTTGGAGCGTTCTTGGGTCTTCTTGGAGCATCTTGGGAGCCATCTTGAGGCATCTTCGGCTATCTTGAGCCATTTTGGAGGTCATCGTGAACTCTCTGAGGCCCTCTTGGAGCCGTCTTGGGCGAACAAGTACACGATGACAGCTCGCGGGGCGCCCCCTCCAGGTCCAGGGGATGGGGTAAGGAAGGGGGCAAACTCCCCCCCGAAGGGGAAGAAGGAGGTTGGAGAAGAGAAAGCTCTCTAGACCACCTGCGCCCTAAAGGGCTGAGTGGAGTTTTGGAACGAGTATGCGCGGCGCTAGGGCGAGAGCAAAGTTTTGAAAGCCTCCCGCCCTCCATCCGTGAATATGTTGCACATGTGACGCTCAAGGATCATACATGGTGATGACGTATCAGGCGAAACAGCAAGACGAAACAAACAACACCGTTTAGGTTCAGCCCTGATCTAGTCTAGTGGCCTTCGGCCCGTCCTGCCATCATCCCTTAGTTGGGTCGGAGGCCTCTTGGCCCGAAAGAGAGTTGCGCGAGAAGACGCCCCCCCGTGCGCCAGGTGACCCGGGAGATGTGAGAATTTGGGCGTCCTCCTCCTCCTCCTCTTGCTGCTGCTAACGGCGGTCATGGTGTTCTCCTGTCTCCTCCTCCTCCTCCCCCTCCTCCTCCTCCTCCGTCTCCCCCCACGCCCCTATTAAGAAGTTTCTCATGATTGGGAACCGAGGCTCAGGGGATTAAGCAAGGGACCTGAGGAAGGGCCCTTTAACCCGTGCTTTGCAGGCACGGTGGCGGACAGCGGGCTCACCGAACAATAGACTGGCCTGCCAACAGGTACCCCACGATCGTTTCTCATCTCCCGATGCGCCCGCAGAGCCTCGCGGCACCTCACGAAGCTCAGGGTCGATGAATGATGTGTCCCCAGGTTTCTCATACCATTACCGATACGACCACCCTTCGGGTGATAAGGAGGTTGTGCGGGGGGAGAGTGGGGAGAACCACCATCTGACTCAATCGATCTCACTCAACGGGACACCACGGGACACCACGGGGCACCTGTCGATCTCCCTATCGATCTCATTATCAACCTCACTCAACTGGACACCACGGGACACCGCGGGACACCGCGGGACACCTCTCGATCTCATTGTCGATCCCACTCAACGGGACACCATGTATCACCACGGGACACCGCGGGACACCACATCGATCTCACGATTGATCTCACTATCGATCTTATTGGACACCACAGGACACCACGGGACACCTGTCGATCTCACAATCGATCTCACTATCGATCTCACTTGTTGGGACACCACGGGACACCTCGGGGCACCACATCGATGTCACTATCGATCTCACTATCGATCTCACTCAACGGGACACCACGGGACACTTGTCGATCTCACTATCGATCCCACTATAGATTTCACGTTTTGGGACACTACGGGACACTTCGGGGCACCACATCGATCTCAGTATCGATGTCACTATCGACCTCACTATCGATCTCACTTGGGACACCACGGGACACCACGGGACACCGCGAGCCACAGCCGGACGGGCGGGAGGGCGAGGGAAAATCATTTGTCTTGACTTCGCCCTAGCAGCGGCGGACACCACGGGACACCACGGCACACCGCGGGACACCGCTAGGGCCACCGCCAGACGGACGGACGGACGAAAGGAGGATAATCATTTGTTTTGACTTCGCCCTAGCAACGGCAAGTTAATTTCTCTCGCGCGTCCACGCAGTTTCGCCTCGCCCGCACGCACGACACGAACGAAACGAAACGATTTCCCGTTTGGGGTTCTCCGTTCCACTGCGATCTCACCCACCAACCTCAGATTTTTCATCGAGTGTGCTTACTGTATCCTCACTCGGCATCGTCGTTGCCCTCCTCGCTCTTCTGTTCCCCCTGGTTTCTCATTCTCCCAACGCGTCTCCACTCTTCCCCCCCCTCCTGCATCATCTTTGTCCTCGTCCTGGCTCCTCTGGCGCTGCGCTCCTCCTTCCCCCTCCTCGTCCTCGCCGCCCCCATTCCTCACCCCTCCTCCTCCGACGGCCTCCCCGCCGCTCGTGGGGATCCGTGCCGCTGTTCGTCCTGCCCTCCCTGGAGAAGCCCCGCCCGGAGACTTCCGCCTCCAAGAGTTCACTGCTTCAGAGCAGCCCGGGACGCGCGCACGGGCGGGGAAAGTTGCGCATGGAGGACGTCAGGCGATCGCAAACATGGATCAAGGGGACGTGGATTAGCGACGGGGCCCCGTTTCCATGGGAAATCGCGGATCTCTGCCGCAGAACGAGGCGGCACCGGCCGCATTCTGGGGAGGGCGCTGCCCCCGATCCATGGATTTGGCGACCGCGCGCCAAATGCATGGATCGCTAGTCCATGTCTGCGCGCCCCCGAGGATGGGGAGACAGCACCGCACAACGCTCGGGTCGGCACTGCTCTCCAGCTCCCCTATCCTGGGGGGCGCCACCTCCGTCTCCCTGCCAAGGTTCGGAGCGCTGCCTGGCTAGCTAAGCCCTCGCCGTCTCGCCGAGGCACAGGCGTCCTACGTCCGGACTGTCGAGGCCATGGACTGGAGGATCGCGGAGCTGGCTCAGGACGGGGGGCGCCCGCAACCGCCATCTCGATGCTGGCGCAGCGGGGAGCGAGCAGGGCGAGGCAGGAGATGGGGCAGAGGGGGAACGGGAGAGTGAGAAACACACCTGGTATACACACATATATATATATGTGTATATATACACATTTGTGTACAGACGTGTAAATATCAGCATGCCTGCATACTGAGATGCGTACCTGTACGTATTTAATTGTATCGGAGGTTAGGGGTGAGATCGCAGTGGAACGGAGACCCCCAAACGGGAAATCGTTTCGTTTCGTCCGTGTCGTGCGTGCGGGCGAAGCGAAGCTGCATGGGCGCATGAGCACGTCCGTGCCGTGGCTCCTCCTCCTCCTCCTCCTCCTCCTCCTCCTCCTCCCCTCCTCCTCCTCCTCCTCCTCCTCCTCCTCCTCCTCCTCCTCCTCCTCCTCCTCCTCCCCTCCTCCACCTCCTTCTCCTCCTCCTCCTCCTCCTCCTACCCTCCTCCTCCTCCTCCTCCCTCCTCCTCCTCTCCTCCTCCTCCTCCTCCTCCTCTCCTCCTCCTACCCTCCTCCTCCTCCTACCACCTCCTCCTCCTCCTCCTCCTCCTCCTCCTCCTCCTTCTCCTCCTCCTCCTCCTCTCTCGAGTGGCCATCCGCCGATCCCTGCGCCGAGCCCCACCGCTGCCCTCCAGCCGGCGCGGCGCGCTAGGAGGACCGCAGGCTGGTCGACCTGGCCGGGCAGCTCGAGCGCGCCCTCGAGGGCGCCACTGCGCGCGCGGAGACGTGCGCCGCGGAGCCGCGCGGGGGGGGGCATCCGCGCTGGGAGGGCTGGGGCCCAGACGTGCTCGCGCCGAGGCACAGCTCCTCATCCTCTTCCTCCTCCTCCTCCTCCTCCTCCTCCTCCTCCTCCCTCCCTCCCTCCCTCCCTCCTCTCCCTCCTCCTCCTCCTCCTCCGCCTCCTCCTCTCCTCCTCCTCCTCCTCCTCCTCCTCCTCCTCCTCCTCCTCCTCCTCCTCCTCCTCCTCCTCCTCCTTAGCTGAACATGCGCCCGTTCTGAGACGCAACAAGCACGGTAGGTTCTGGGCTGTTTTCTGCCTCCAGAAGCCCCCACCAGGCCCGATTGTTTGTTTCTATGCGGTTGAAACCGCACGATGCGCGCCCCGAGCAGACGTTCTCGGTTCTCGGTTGCAGCTTCTGTCGCGTCCGGCGCCAGCTCCTCGAAGCGGAGCGGCGCAGTCGGCCAGTACCTTCCTTTCACCTTCCTTCCCTGCTCCTGGCAGGAATCTCACGACTCGCGCGCCAGTGTTCAGCTTCGAAATTTCCGTGGATCTCGCCTCGGGCAGCAATGCCCAGTGGCCTCGGTGGGGACGAATCCAATGACATTTCCGAGGATTCTGGTCTCGGGAGCGCGAGTCTAGCGTATGTGGGCGCGAATGGGAGGCGTTGTGGGCGCGAATCTTGGGATTCGCCTCCGGAGCGAATTTGGTGTAGTTTACAGGGAGTCTAGCTTTGGGAGCGCGCATCTGGTGTGATGTTCAAAAGGTTGTCGCGTCGGGTGCGCGATTCTCCTGTATTTTCACGTGTCACAGCGCTCCGCGCAGAGTTCTGAGAATCGCAGGAGGCCGTGGTGACAGGGTGGTTTGACGTTCCCCCTCTCGCGCGGACAGCAGCAGTTTACAGTGACCCCGATACGTCTTCAGAACCCCCTCAGTATTTGAAACTAATTATCAGTTCGGCGACCTTGTTGACGGAGTGGGTTCCCACTAATATTGGAAATTCTTTCTTCGCGGCACCCGCCGAACAACAACGACGACGACGACGGCGACGATTACGACTACGACTACAACCACCATACGACTACGGCTACGGGTACGACTACGACTACGAGTAGTGGACTGTGAGTCACGCCATCGGGGAAGAATGTGTCGATCTACATTGTAATCCTCTTACAGATTTGCTCATACTTATTCTGTCGTGCAGGGTCGCCCACAGATCAATGTTCGTCGGGAGGAAGAACCCCCGACATTATCCAGCGCGGCGAACATTAGTGGGAAACTAATTTCCTCCGCGACGACGACGACGATTACAACGACAACCACTGATTCATATCGCCATCCTCTGAGAAGATGCTCACACGTCCTCCCGCGTGTAGAGAAGTCCACAACAATGGATGATTCCCATGGAGAAGGAAGCCCCCAACATGATCCAGCCCACTCAGCAATAGAGGAGAAATCATCTCCGCCACGACGAGGACGAGGAGGGGGGGAGGAGGAGGAACAGGAGGAGGAGGACGAGGAGGAGGAGGAGGAGGGGGAGGAGGAGCAGGAGCAGGGGAAGGGGGACAGGCGAGTTTGGTCCCTGCCCCGAGGAATAGGGGGGAGACTAAAACTAAAGAACTACTGGGGTTAGGAAGCCGACAATTGAGTAAGTGGCGCAGGTTGCAGGAAACCTCAGCCGCGTAGCCGGGTGGTACTACACTGTCGGCGGATTCGCCTGGGGGCATACGATTGAAGAGGAGTGGGCATTGGCTTGGTGGTGCCACGGACTTTCCTGTTCAAGCTTTGTTCTTAGCTGCAAGGGGCTGCGCACACACAGACATACACACATACACACACACACACACACGCACACGCACGCACACACACACACACACACACACACACACACACACACACACACACTATTTGGGTAATTATTATTCGTAGGCTCTACTTGAAGGGAGGCCCGGCTGATCATTTTGAATGTCGGGCAGACCCTTTTTATCTGTCTTGGGGAAGGATAAGGAGGATGAGGAGACGCATACGCAAGAGGAGCCAGAGGAGAGGTAATAGAGAGGATGAGTAAGGAGGAGGGAAGACGTAGCAGTGAGGAAGAGGGCGGATAAGGGAGGAGGAGCGAGAGGAAGGAGAGGAGAGGAGGGGCAGGGAAAGTGGAGGGAGGACGATGCGCAGGAGGGAGGAGAAGAAGGATTTTGAGGAGCGGGAGTCCCTGGATCCTTCTTTCCTTGCCCATTCAGGTGTTCTTGCTGCCCTGGCCACCGCAGCTTCGGTTTGCTTTGCTCCCCTTATCCTTGAGGAGGGGAAGTGGCGAGGAGGAGCAGGAGGAAGGAGGGAGGAAACGAGAGAGGAGAAGGGAAGACGGAAGGGAGAGGGAAGGAGGTAGGAGAAGGAGGAAGAGAAGGAGGAGGTGGCGGGAGGAGGAGGAGGAGGAGGAGGAGGAGGAGGAGGAGGAGGAGGGATTAGGAGCGAGGAGCGAGGAGGAGGAGGAGGAGGAGGAGGAGGAGGAGGAGGAGTATCGGATTGCGGCGAGCAGGCGCGGCGCTGCGGACGGTGGGGTGGCAGGCTGAGGCGGCGGGATCAGCAGGAGCAGCATTCGTTCCTCCGGTGCGCTGATGGGTTGCAGTCCGCGGGCAAAGCTCGGTGGCCCCACACGGTGCGGTGACCACACCGTGTAGCGACTCGGCGTGGATTCGGGGTGACCGCACGGTCTGGGGCCATGGGCCGTCCTCTGAAGGTGTCTCGGGCGGGTGGGGCGTCCAGGGTCCCCAAGCGTTGCGGTGATGGACCGTGCGGTGAGGTCTTTCGGGGTTCGGAGCTCACGAGAGGTCTGTCGCCACGTCTTTTGGGGCCCCCAAGCATTCAAAGGCTGCGCTCAGCCTACATTGGCCGCCTCATGTTGGAGCGGAGCTTGATGGCCCCAGACAAAGGCGAGCGCAGCCGACCGCAACGGCAGCAGCAGCAGGCACGCAGCATGCATGCAGCAGCGGCAAGCTGTCGGCGGCGGCCGCCGGGGCCGGGGCCCGAGGTGGGATGCGAGGGGGGCCTTTCTGGGAGGAGGGCGGTGCCACTCTGCCGCTGCCGCGCGTGTGGCTCCCCTCGCCACGAGGCGGACGGGTCCCGAGGGAAGCGTGCCCTGGAGGTCTGTGGTCATCTTCGGGCTCTCGGGGGCCCTCCGCGGGCCCCAGAGAGCGTCGAGAGCCGGCTCGGGCTGAAGCGCTGGTCCAGGGCCCCGGGGTCCAGGACCTGGTCAGGACCTGGTCCCCCCATGCCAGTGCCTCCTGGCAGGAACTTGCACCCACCCCTCGCACCCGAGCTCGCCCTGGGAACGCGAAGGCCACCGCGAGCACAAACGGCACGAGGGTCAGGGGCAACTCTGGCTCTGTGCTCTTCGCGCTCGGGCTCTCGCCCCCGGGAGTGCCCTCGGCGTCTGGGGCACGCTTCCACGAGGCGTCGGGCCTTCGGTGACGGGTCCCTCGCCTAGGGAGGAAGAGGAGGAGGAGGAGGAGGAGGAGCAGGAGGACGACGAGGAACAACAGGAGGAGGAGGAGGAGGAGGAGGAGGAGGAGGAGGAGGAGGAGGACACCGGCGTCTCGATTTTTTCGAGACGCGGGCCCCCCACCTTTCCTCCACTTCCCCAGAGCCGGTTTTTCATCCCGAGTCGTTTTGTGACGCTCCCGAGGCCCAGTGAGGGCCCCGAGTCCGAAAATGGTGAAAAACCTAAGTTTGATTTTCTCGAGACGCTGGATGTCTGGGTTTGGGGCACGCCTCCACGAGGCATCGGGCCTTCGGCGACGGGGCCCTCGCTCAGGGGGGGCAGCGGGCCTTCGGCGAAGGGCCCCACGCCGTGCTCTGGACCCGCCGCCCTCGTGGCCGAGCTTCGCCCGCAGCCGGGCCCCGGAGGCCAGGGGTATCCAGAGGTCTGCCGCCCTCGGCCTCTCTCGGGCCGCGGGGCCGCCCTGTGCGCTTCGGCGGGGCGACCTCGGCCGATCGCGGGTGAGGCCCCGCGTGGTCCTGGACCCCGCTTCCATCGGAGGCTCTGATCATTCGCAGCATGACGTGGAGAAGGAAGAAGGGGAGGTGGAGAGGAAGACGATGATGAGGACGAGGGAAAGGGTTAAGAGGAGGATTCGGAGGACTAGGAGGTCTAGGAGGAGGAGGAGGAGGAGGAGGAGGAATAGTGGGAGGAGGAGGAGGAGGAGGAGGAGGAGGAGGAGGAGGAGGAGGAGACGGAAAGGGAACCCCGGAGGGGCGCCCCATAAGCGGGGTGTCGGGCCAAAGCGTTCCTTGATGCAGGCGGGGAGCATCGGGATTTCGGGGTCCAAACCCCCGCCCTTCGGGGACGGCCCCCAAAGCGGGACATCCTTTCCCGGGGGGGCTGCCAGGTTCCTTTGCTCCGTCGGGGCGGCGCGGGGTTCCTCCCGCGCGTTCGCCGCCTCGGCGCGGGACCGGCGGTCCTTCCTCTCTTGTCCGTCGCGTCGTCTTCTGCCGCGCAGGTTGGGGTTGCTGAGGGCGGGTGGTCATCGGCCCCCCAACCGCTGCGGCGGATGTTCCTCGTGCTGGGGCTGTTCGCTTCACTGAGGGCGGCCCGCTCGCGCGTCCGCGATGGGCCGCGCGGCCGCGTTCGGCCGCTTGTGGACTCACGGCGCCCGAGTGCCCCGCATTCAGCCGCCCATGATAGAAATCTAGAAATAAGGAGATAAAACGAGGATGTCTCACATGGTCCCAGACCCTTTTTCCTTCGGGTCTCCCTACCTCCGTGGCGAGACGCGGAGGAGAGTCTGAGGAGAAAGAGTAGGCAATCATGGCCAGATCTCTACATTGTTTTTGCCCACTCCTGCGCGGACAGCTCGCCACTCCCCATGCCCAAGTGCTGGGCGAGCGTGGGCCGCGTTGTCGGCATGTTGTGCCGTCCGCGATGGACGGCCACTTGAGCCATCTTCGGGTGCTGTCAACGTCAAAGGTGTGCTTAACCCAACGTGCCCCGATGATTCCAGGGGGGCGCAGGCGGCCTCCACGGCACCCTCCACGAGGCCCAGGGCTCAAAGGGCCCCAGGAATTCCAGCGTGGCCCGAAACGCTGGGGATACCTGGGGCCAGGACCGCTTCTAGCGTCGCTTAACAGTTGGTCTGCGACCAATGGCGAACCTTACCCCTGCGGATTCATCGACGCTTGGGTGTCGGACGCCCCCGCCTTGGTCCACCTGGCAGCGCAGACGTCCTTCGGATCCTGAGCCCCAGCCAGCGTTTCAAAAGTCTGGCCTGCACGGGCAGGGTCCATATGTGATTGCCCACGAAACCGGGACGGAAAACCGCTCGTGGAACCCAACAACGTCTCTTGTTAATTTTGATGGTGACTTGCTGCCGGTGACGACGCGGACGTTGCCCATTTGAAGCTAAAGTCGCCTGCCCAACGTCGGCCACTGTCGACCCTGACGTGGACAACATATGCTCTTGATGTCCATTCCCATATTTCGGGAGCGCCAAGACGGTGCGAATACGGACGACAAAAACAGTGTCCCCGGTGTGAACATCGACATCCAATCGCCCATTCATCGCTAGTTGGGGCTTGAGCGCCCCATCGTGCCAAAGAACGGGTGGTCTCGCTTTTCGCCGGCCACTACGCCGATGTATTGACGATGTATCGTCGGCTCCAGGCCGACGCGTCCCTCAGGAGAACGATCATGTGGGAAAGAAAATAGAGGACGAGGAGTAGGAGGGAAGGAGGGGGGAGGGAGGAGGAAGAAGAAAAAGAGGAAGAGGAGGAGGAGGAGGAGGAGGAGGAGGAAGAGGAGGAGCAACTGGAGGAGGAGGAGGAGGAGGAGGACGACGACGACGACGAGGGGAGGTTCAGGACAACCAAGAAGAGGAACTTAATAATGATGACGAGGGAAAGGTGGGGGAGGAAAAGGAGGAGGACCAGAAGGAGGCGGGGAGGGGGATGCCAGCCAGCGAGCCAGCCTGCAGGAGCTGCAGAACTTCCGCGCAGCGACCGCGGCCGCGGGGGCGTAGACGCGCGGCTTCGCGGGCAGCCTCCTCGCTCCTCTCGCTGCGTTTCCAGCCTCCTCCCGCCCCTGCTGCGCTGGCCCCAGGCCCCTCGGGGTGCACGCGCACGCAGCAGGGCGTACGCCCTTCGGCGAACCGACACGCACCACTCGAGGCACATCCTCTCTCTCTCTCTCTCTTTTGTTGCTCTCTCTCTCTCTCTCTCTTTATCTCTCTCTCTCTCTCGTTTTCTCTGTCTTTCTCTCTCTCTCTATATATATCGGTCTCTCTTTCTCCCTCTCCCGCTCTCCCTCTCTCTCTCTCTTTCTTTCTTTTTTGTTTGTCTCTCTCTCTCTCTTCCCCCTCTCTCTATGTTTTTTCTCTCTCTCTCTCTCTCTCTTTCTACGTATGTATATGTTTTTTATATGTATTTATGTCATTCCCCCATGCCATGTCTGTTTCTCTCTGTCTCTCTCCCTCTCACTCTGTTTCTCTGTATAGTGGTATTGTGTTGTTGGTTTTGGTCGCTCTCTGTCCGTCTCTCTCTCTCTCTCTTTCTCTGCCGCTCCTTGTCTCTCTCTCTCTCTCTTTCTCTTTCTCTCTCTATATATATATATAAACATGTATATATACATATATATATATATATAATATCCTTCTCTCGCGCACGAGATGCGCGCCTGAGGCCACGCATCTGCAGTGCGTGGATGAGTGGTCGAGAGGTTCCATGGTCAGCCTCCCTGCGGTTTCGGCCGTGCCTCCACAGTTGGACAGACATATGCCTCGCTGCGGGCTTGGACGTTCTGCAGTGCAAAAACAGGAGATGCATGTTTCCGACTTCGCTCCAGGAGGCAGGCGATGACCGAATGTGTGTCGGGTCCATGGTACGTTCGAACTTCATGTCCCACGGTTACGACAATGGATGCGTTGTCTCTGCTTGCAGAGCCTTTGCCCTCTTGCATGCCTCGTCAGTGCAATGCCCGCCCCCCTGACTGCGATCCATCCCCGTGAAGGTCGTCCCTCTCCGCTACCGGTGGCTCTCTTGCGCAGTAGTTCGCTCCCTGTGACGAATTCGCAATCGGCACCAGTGCTCGGTTGTCGCGCCTCGGTGCAGAAAGCTCCTGCCCAGTCGAACTCATCGGTTCATTGCTCAGCCTTCCATGTGCGAACGGTTCACGCATCCTTGCACTCCTCTCGTCTCTTTGCTGAACCCTTGAACCTGCCGCAGCATGCTTTTCCTGCAGGCTGGCTGCCTCTGCATTTTCCGCTCGCTCACGCAATCCTCATTGGTGCAGGATCGTTCGGTTGCCGCTGGACCCAAACCCCGCTCACCGCGATTGTTTCACAATGATGCCCCTCGCTGTTTCGCTTCCATCGCAGAGATTGTTGCTTGCTCGCCGAGACCATCACTGTCATTCCAGCCACGCGGCCCACTACGGGCACACAGAAGCCGATATCGCAAAACATACGTCTGTAGTCATGGTTTGCAGCCGGTTCACATCAGACCCAAATCGGACAGCACCGGGGGCCACGGAGGCTCCAATGGACACCACAATCTCCCGATTCGATGTTGACAGATCCCGTCCGCGCGAGCGGCGCCGCCCCGCCGTGCCGCCAAGGGGGCCCGCCCCTCCCGCAGCAGGCCGGGCGCGCACACATGGGCAACTCGGCCGCGCTGTCGCCCCCGCAGGCCGCCCTGCGCCGCGGGCCGGCAGGGGCGGCCCAGGGCCCCCGAGACCCCAAAAAACTTGCGCGAGGGGACAGCAAATCGCAGCCTTTTGCGAACAACTTCAACTGCTGGACCTCCGTTTCGGAAAGGGGGGAGACGAGGAGGAGGAGGAGGAGGAGGGGGGAGACGAGGAGGAGGAGGAGGAGGAGGAGGAGGAGGAGGAGGAGGAGGAGGAGGATGAGGAGATGAGGAGATGAGGAGATGAGGAGATGAGGAGGAGCCCGGCCGCTCTACCACCCCTTCCCCCTCCCTCGGTGGGCTCAGGATGGTTTGAGTGGAGTGTGAGTGCCTCCTCCCCTTCTTCCCCTCCCTCCGGAAAGGGTAGGCCCCCGCTTCGTCGGCTGGCGCCCGCGCGCGTACGGGTGGCGGCGGCTGCGCGACGGCGACAGGGATCGCTCGATGGCGTTGCGAGAGAGATGAGGAGGAAGAGGAGGAGGAGGAGGAGAAGAAGGAGGAGGAGGAGGACCAGCGTAATTAAACCCAAGACTCAGCAACGATGTTTGGATACATCCTCTCTCCAAGCTCCCTCTTTATAGGCCCCTACAAGGCTTCATTTCCACTGACGGAACTGCCCCGATGGGGGACAACCGTGTTAAACATCCAGATGAGTGCCAACACCATGTTCTGAAAGTTTCATCTCCACGGTCAACTTGTGTGTTGCGTCTTGACGACCCTGAATCGCGCCAGAACTCCGTTCCTGGGGTGTCAGCACCGCGAATCAACGCAACTGTTGCGCCCTGACAGTCTTGAATAGCTTCAACGTTTTTGGAGGCAAGCATGCCATGCAATGTCTTGGAACAAGCAATACAGGACACAGTGTTTTTACCAACCCCTCCTTGGCTGGTTTTCGTTTTGAATAGCAGTGAGGTCGCCGTCTCATTCTCCTTCTCCTCCTCCTCCCCCCCACCTCTCCTCTCCGCTTTCTCCTCTCGCATCCCTTTTGGGAGCTGCGAGGTGTGAATCTGTCGCCACTTTCGAGGGCTGCTGGGGGGGGCCAGCACAGTGGGGTCCCACGCAGACGCAAACGGGACCTCGCCATCCCTGGGGGCTGCGACGTGTAAGATTGTCGCCCCTTTCGAGGGCTGCTGGCGGAGCCAGCACAGTGGGGTCCCACGCAGACCCAAACGGGACCTCGCCATCCCTGGGGGGCTGCGACGTGTGAAGTTGTCGCCCCTTTCGAGGGCTGCTAGGGCGGCCAGCACAGTGGGGTCCCACGCAGACTCAAATGGAACCTGGCCGTCGCGGAGGGCTGCGAAGTGTGAAACGGCCGTTCCGTTCGTGGGTTGCTGGGGGGGGGGGCAGCACATCCCACGCAGACCCAAACGGGACATCGCCATGGGCTGCGAAGTCAGTGGGGCCCCACGCAGACGCAAACGGGACCTCGCCATCCCTTTTGGGAGCTGCGAGGTGTGAACTTGTCGCCTCTTTCGAGGTCTGCTGGGGGGCCAGCGCAGTGGGGTCCCACGCAGACCAATGCGGGATCTCGCCATCCCTGGGGGGCTGCGACGTGTGAACCTGTCGGATCTTTTGAGGGCTGCTGGCGGAGCCAGCACAGTGGGGTCCCACGCAGACCCAAACGGGACCTCGCCATCCCAGGGGGGCTGCGACGTGTGAAATTGCTGCCATGTTCAAGGCCTGCCTGGGGGGTGGCCAGCGCAGTGGGGTCTCACGCAGACCCAAACGGGACATCGCCATCCCTGGGGGGCTGCGACGTGTGAAATTGTCGCAACGTTCGAGGTCTGCTGGGGGGGCCAGCGCAGTGGGGTCCCACGCAGACCAATGCGGGATCTCGCCATCCCTGGGGGGTCTGCGACGTGTGAAATTGTCGCCCCTTCCGAGGGCTGCTGGCGGAGCCAGCGCAGTGGGGTCCCACGCAGACCCATGCGGGACCTCGCCATCCCTGGGGGGCTGCGACGTGTGAATATGTCGGCCATTTCGAGGGCTGCTTGGGGGGGCCAGCGCAGTGGGGTCCCACGCAGACCCAAACGGGACCTCGCCATCGTTGGGGGGCTGCGCAGTGTGAAATGTTCGCCTCTTTCGAGGGCTGCTTGGGGGGGCCAGCGCAGTGGGGGCCCACGCAGACCCAGGCGGGACCTCGCCATCCCTGCTGCGCTGCGACGTGTGAAACGGTTGCCCCGTTCAAGCGTTGCTGGAGGGGGGGGCGGGGGCAGCACAGGGGGGAGGCTCCCCTTCCAGCGCGCGTGGGAGGGAGAGATACTCGAGTGCTTGGGGGTGGGGGTGGGCTCCCTGGACAGCGCGGGGGGAGGGGGGGAGAAGCAAATTCGAGTGCTTGGATGGGGGGGGGGCTCTCCCTCAGGCGCGCAGGAGGGCGGAGAGAGATTCGAGTGCTTAAGGGTGAGGCCTTTCCTTCCACCGCGCGGGGAAAGGGAAAAGAAATTCAAGTGCTGGGGGGAGGGGGCAGGAGAGAGAGATTCTAGCGAGGGGTGGGGACTGTCCCTCTCCAGCGCGCGGGGGGGGGAGAAAGAGGTTCGAGTGTCGTGGGCAGGGGGGCCTCCCTCTTCCCGCGCGGGCGGGAAAAAGGAACATATTCGAGCGCTGGGGAGGGGCTCTACCCTCCCCGCGCGGAGGGGGGGGCAGAAAGGACTTTGAGTACTGGGCGGGGTGGCTCCCCTTCCAGCGCGCAAGAGGGGAAGAGAGAGACTGGAGTGCTGCGAGGAGGGCGGGGGGGGATGCTCTCTCTCTCTCTCTCTCTCTCTCTCGCCTCGCCCCCCTTGATGTGTGCAGGGGGGTGGGTGCTCCCTATTGTCGGCTCACCTCCCCGCGGTGGCTGAGTGTTTTTTCGTTGGGTACCGCTCCCTCAGACACTTTGACCTGGCAGCTTCGTGCAACAAATTTTGCAGTGCGTCTTTCAGTGAGGCTCCTACACTTGTTGCCCAGGCTTGATCCCAGGTACAAACAGATGCTCCACGAGTCTCAGGTACAAGCACAAGCATGACCGCCCCTCGGCTTCGGGTTGTTGCGGTGCCGTTCATGAGGCCATGTGTTATGACGGTTATCCGCTTTTTGTAGGCGTGGCTTGTAAGTTTTACACCACGCTGGTCCCGTTGGTCTTCTCGTGTGAAGGGTGTAAGCGAAGACCCATTCGTAAGAACAGGGACCTGTGGTCCCGTATCACGCGTAGCAAGCACGCCCGACTGCAGGAGATATCTGTCGAGGCATATTCTTTGCTTGGCGAAGTTGAGAGGCACCCGAAGCTCCCGACTCTCCCGCCTCATTGGCTCAGGGTCCTGTGGAGCCCGCCCCCCAGCACGGACATGTCGTTACGCCGCATCGTTTTTTGCCGTCCTCGAGCTGCCCCGGGTTTCTTCTTCTGGCCAGGCTTCTCCTCAACGATAAGGAAGTACAGCTTGACGGGCAGCTCCAGGAAGAGCACGAGGCCCTTCTGGTCCAAGCTGCCCGTGTAATCTCCACGGCGTCTGCCTTAATCTTGCGCTTCCGCGTAGGCCCCCGCGGGGTCATCTCTCAGCCCTCTTGTGGGAGCTGGTTCCTTGGCGTCACCCATCGTCACGGCACGGCCCGAGTGACAAGTTCTCCTCCTTTCTCCTCCTACCACCTCCCAGTGCTCGCCCCCGCAGGCCCTGCGGACCCTGGAGCTCCGCGTGTCCGAGCCGCGCCTGGTGTGGCTGCCCCCGGGCAGCAACGGGCAGCCGCGCACCCTGTTCGCCAAGGTGGAGCCCCCAGAGAGGGATAATCGGAGAACTTCCAGTCCAGGCCACCAAGACGAGATCGAAATGCGGTCGGGCACTTTTGGATAGCTTGTAGTTCCTCGGATTCTGGTCCACCACGCTCCGGCGTGACACGCTATCCACTCCCCGGTCCACAAGCGTCAACGTCCCGAGCGTTTCTTAGCCTCGCTCCCCGCAGAGCGGAGCGACGCGCTATGAGCTCGCAGGGCATAGCGTGCCACCGGGGCCGCTGCGGCGACATGCTATCCAAAATTTCCCGGCCGTAGCGTTGGTGGATCGCGCTGCATCGCTGATGCATCGGCGATGCGACTCGATGCGAAGCCCGATATTCTCCAAGCCGGCGTCGCAGGTGCGTCGACGACGTCGGCGATGCATGGGCGATGCGACGCGATCCTCCGACCCCACTTACTCGGACCCAATTTGGGAGGCCTCCATAGCCACTCGAGATTTCTCGTCGACACGGTTGGGCCCGCCTCGGGTGGAGGTGGGCCGCGGGAGGAGTCCTGGGACCGGTTCTGACAGCATTCTGGCCAGACGGGAGAGCCGTCGTTGCCTTGACTGGCTTTGTTCGCCCAGGCGCAGCCAGGACCAGGGAGGGGGCGACCCCTTACTAGGAAAGCCTTGGCCACGCTGTCCGACCCACCCCGCTAGGTGGAGATAGATGCTGTCTCCGTCGGGTTTCGCGGCATCTATCCCCACCTCGAGACTCGTGACCCACTGGGAATGGGGACCAGATCGGGCAAGCGATGTTGAGGTTGCGACGTCTGCTTTTTGGGGCTCTGGCGACGACCCCGTCGCCATGGTTGGGTTTGCTTCAACATCGTGGTACATAGAAGTCGCTTCGCGACAGGTCCACGGGTTCCTTCTGGAGCCCACTCGGCGTCTGAGCCTGTTCGGCCGCCGTTAAAGGAGATGTGCACCCTCTTGATGCGAGCCTCAGTTCAGTCAAGGTGTCCAGCCAGTGAGAGCTGCCGCGGTATTTCAGCGAGTCTAGCAGAGAACCGTGGCGTGGCCTTACCGCACTGTCCGCAGGAGGAGGGGGCATTGGCATCTTGGGGCAGATCGGGGGCACTTCTGGCGGCCTTACCGCAACCCCAGGGGCATCTTGGGGCAGATCGGGGGCCCTTCTGGCGGCCTCTATATGCGCTCCTGGGGACTTCTTGGGGTCTCTGGAGGCCGTCTTAGAACCCCGAGAGGTCTCTACCCGTTCCCCAGGATTGATTTCTCATCCTGAGCCGTTGTTGACGGCCCCAAGGACCAGCAAGGGCCCGCATACGCATTCTTGTTCCGCTGGAGCGACGCTGACGACGATGGCGACGACGACAGACGACAGACGACACAGACACCGACAGACGGCGACGGCAGACGGCACGCGACAGATGCCGCGGACGTCGGCGACGGCGCTCTCCGAGCCCCTCCCCCTTCCGCCCTCGAAGGTCGGCCTGCTCGAGGAGGGCCGCCGCCTCCGCCGGCGCCCGCCGGCCGCCGCCTCTCCCCCCTCGCCGTTCGGTCGGTCTCAAGAGCGTCAACGATAGCGCGTACAGCTCTTCATATGTATGGTACGAATATACCAAGTCTGCGCACACATATGCTTGTCGGAGGTTGGGGGGTGAGATCGCAGTGGGACTTCGTTTCGTTCGTGTCGTGCGTGCGGGCGAGGCGAAGCTGCGTGGGCGCGCGAGAGGGATGAACCCGCCGCTGCTAGGGCGAAGTCAAGACAAATGATGCTCCTCCGCCTTCCGTCCGTCCGGCGGTGGCCCGCGGTGCTGCGGTGTCCCGTTGTGTCCTGCGGTGTCACGTTGAGTGAGATCGATACTGAGATCGATACTGAGATCTATGTGGTGCCACGAGGTGTCCCCTGGTGTCCCAAAAAGCGAGATCGATAGTGAGATCGATAGTGAGATCGACAGGTGTCCCGTGGTGTCCCGTTGAGGGAGACCGATAGCGAGATCGATAGTGAGATCGATGTGGTGTCCCGAAGTGTCCCGTGGTGTCCTATGGTGTCCCGCTGATTGAGATCGATAGTGATATTGATAGTGAGACCGATAGTGAGATCAAGAGATGTCCCGCGGTGTCCTGTGGTGTCCCGCGGTGGCCCATCGTGTCCCGTGGTGCCCCGTTGAGTGAGATCGATAGTGAGATCGACAAGTGTCCCGTTGGCAACATGTGTGTGAATGTGTATAGATGTACACATATGCATACATACACGGCATACATACATGAACGTGCGTTTATGTACATCTATAGGTGTGTACATGCACAACAATATGTATGTATGTGTAGCAGTAGAATATGACCCGCTCTCCCATCGCGTGTACATGCATTATAGCGCACTGCGGGCGTGACTGCACGCGCGCCTACGCCAGCTCATCACCACTCCGAGAATCGAGGCAAGACGGAACAGCCGAGCTTACATGTACAGTTGGCGGTTGCTCTCGCCTTGTGTTGGCCGTTCCATACTTCTTGCCGTGGCAGAGGGGCAAAGGGGCAGAGTGGTTGCTCTCGCCACTGTCATATCGAGCTGAGGGTGCGGCTTGATGCACGCCCCGCTCACCCTGGCCCCTCCGTCCCTTGGCGGACACCGAGCGGCAATCAGAAAAGATGGTTGTCCGGCCATCGGAGGCGCCCATGGATCTCCCTTTCCTGTTTTTCGTCCTCTTCCTCCTCCTCCTCCTCCTCCTCCTCCTCCAGCCCCTCATATCTCAGGTGGATTGGGCCGCGCGGGGGGACCCATCCCAGGGGCTCGCGCCAGGCACAATGCTGCGGCCGACGCAATGGACAGCCACAGGCGGAGCGCCGCCGAGGGCGGGCCCGAGGGCCATCAATGTAGCTACCGTGTTCTCTCTATTCGCTCGCGAGTCATTAAGAGACTTGGGAAGGCGGTGAAGCTCAGTCACGCGGGTGGTGAAGACAAGCCTGAACGAACTACGATTGATTGCGCCCCGCTCCCTCCTTTTTGCCCCCCGTCCGCTGTGCGATCGATTCGTTGTTTTCGGGCCCGGGCGACGCTTCCCTCCCGGCTCTCCTTCTTTGAACTGTCTGAGAGGGCGCCTCGGGTCGCTACCCCAGCGCTATTTGTTCCGCTGGATTGCTGGGGGGCCCGCGCAGAGCTCCTGCCAGCGCCCGCGCGGCGCAGTACGCTTGTACATAGCTGTCGCTGTCAGTGCCCGTAGTCACGCCGCCCAGCGTAGTTAACAGTCAGTCGGAGAACGCTGCTTGTCTTCGCCCAGGGGTGTCTAAGTCTCTCTCTCCTCGTCCTCCTCCCCCTCCTCCCCCTCCGTCTCCTCCCCCTCATACCCCCCTCTCGTTGTCCTCCGCCTCCTCCTCTTTCTTCCCCTCCTCCTCCCCGTCCTCCTCGTCCTCCTCCTCCTCCTCCTCCTCTTCCTCCTCCTCCTCCTCCTCCTCCTCCTCCTTTTCATCCCTCCTACTCATCCTCGTTGTCTTCCTCGTTTCTCTCCCCCCCATTTTCCCTCTCGTCTTCCTCGTCTCCCTCCTTTCCTCCCATTCGTTCTTCCTTTGTCCACCCATCCTCCTCCTCCTCGTCCGCCTCTTCCTCCTCCTCCTCCTCCTTCTTCCTCCCTCTTCCTCTCCCTCCTCCTCCCCCTTTTTTCCTTCTCCTCCTCCTCCTCCTCCTCCTCCGCCTTCTCCTCCTCCTATCATCCGCATCCTCGTCCTCGCCCGTCCTCCCCGAGCTCCTCCTCCTCCTCCTCCTCCTCCTCTTCCTCCTCCTCCTCCTCCTCCTCCTTCTCCTCCGCTTCATCATCATCCCCATCCCCCTCGTCATCGTCGTCATCATCACCATCAGCAGCATGAACATCATCAGCAACATCATGATCATCATCAGCAGATTCGGTCCTTCGCGACTCCGCAGCCCGATGTTGCTGCACGCGCGAGCGGATTTCGTCTTGCGCGCCGCGCTGGACAAAGTGCGTATTAGGGTGCTCCTGGTGTTTCGTTGGGCCTCTTTGGGCCTCCTTGGACCTCTTGGGAACGTTTGCGCGCTTCTTGGGGGCCGCTTTGGTCGTCTCAGGGCGCTTCTGGCTCGTCAGACGCCGTCGGGGACCGCTTTAAGGGGGCCAGTCTGGGTCGTCATGGGGCCTTTTGGGGCGCTGAAGGACCGTCTTGGAGGACGTCTTAGGCGTCTGGGACGCCTCGCGGGCCCTCTGTGGGCCGTTTCGGTGCCACCTTGGGCGCCTTTTAGACGCTCTGGGGCGCGCTGGGGCGACCTTGAGTGGTTGTCTGGGGCTGTCGGGGGGCCGAAATCCTTCAAAGACTTGCTGTTTGAATCAATGGTGTTGGCCTCTTGGTCCCTTCCTGGAGGGGCTCTTGGAGACCTTTTTGGCCGTTTTGGATGTTTCTTGGGAGCATCTTGGGCCTTCTTGGAGTCATTATGGCCATCTTGGAGGCCATCTCGACCGTCCAGGAGGCCACGTTCGGGCAGTCTTGGGGAGGGAGCCCACTGGATACCGAAGTTTGCGCAGCTCTCCGGGTGGCCTGCGAGTTGTGCCGAAGGCCTTTTGAGAACCTCTGCGAAGGACCAGCGTTTACCTCACGTTCGGCACGCCGTGCACCCATGTGGCAAGCCAACAGGGGGCGACGGATCGAAGACGCCTACGACGAATCACCGCCGCCCGCCCACGTCGCCGAGCGTTGTGGCACTTTAGGGGTAGCTCTTTGGGAGATGTTACAGTATCGGGAGCATAGCTCGCGCGCCGCTGCCTTGGGCTCAAGGCACGCGCGCCCTATTTGCCCGGACACCGCGAGTGTTCGCTATGTGCTGGAAAGATCATTACATCGATCTTATCCTATCTTATCCGCCCACCCACTTTCGACTTGGTAGCGGAGCTGGCCGCACTCTCGTGTGGTCAGCTCTTGCTCTTCTCAGCCTCACATTCTTCGGCACGATCTTCGTGACCACCTACTACCCTGCGCCACCACTCCCAGTACATTTACGAGGATCTATTCAAGAGCAAGAAGCTACACGAGAGGTACGACGTCTAGACGACCAGATTGGTACCATATACGCTTCATCATTGCGTTACTATCAACCGCTCGGCAACGAGCCAATAACGCAATACCTGAAGCAAGGGCGGGGAAACCCGCCAGACAGAGCGCCTCGAAGACTCGACAAGGCGCTACCCCAGCGTGACACCGCTCATCATAACCATTCTTCGTTACACATTCTTGGGCTAATCGTTTTCGCTATCATATGGTTCGCGCTGGGGGCAGCAATCGCACACATGCGCCGGGGAGATAACAGCACCGATGGGCAAACACACGGCCCATACTGGGACCCTCAGGGTAATGTACCTTTTCGTGAGTACATTTACGAGGTCAACGCGTGGCTCAACGTTACAAGCGGACGTATGACGCCACAGGCCCAAGCGGCCGCAAGACAACGCGGCCTGGGAGGCCTAGCGAGGACACTCGCCATGAGGGTACCGCCTGACATTATAAACTATGGTGCTGACATTGATGGGGTCCACACGGACCCAGTAACTTACATCATGTTCCTCCTCAGCATGAAGTTCGAACGCCTGGAAGATGAGCGACAGCTCACTTCCGGCACACAACTCATCGACTTCCATGTGCCTCACGGGGAACGAATCGATGTCACTCTTACCCGATTCGAAATGGCCCGACTTGAGGCACAGTCGGTGGGATTCGACCTTCCTAACTTCCAACTGCTAACTACTATCCTATTCCGCGCCTTAGGCGTCGGCAACCAGAAAGCCACGCAACTCTTGCAGCCACTCAACCACCAAATGCCTCGAACACAACAACAATATGATGAGCTGCTGGAAAGGATGCGTTCGGTAGGTCACCTATCCGAACGATCCCCTGGCAACATAGGATCCGTGTTTGGAAGAGGAAGGGGATCTGGTAGTGGAAATTTCTACACTACCTTGACTACTGAAGTCCAGCCTGGAAACGGGCCCTCAAACATATGGGCCGATGACCCAGGAGAATCCACTGCTTTATTAGCAGGGGATCGATCACAACCAAGCTGGGCAACCAGCCCTCCTTCTAGAGAACCACAACCACACCGCTCGTTATGGGGGGAATCAAATCCCCTAACCGACGGTGTATCCACCTATTTAGGAGACGAAGATTTCGACTCCGGCACCGACACAGACACTATATCATCAGATGGTGTTGAAGCTCTAGATTGGTCAGATATCATGAATATGGATAACGACAATCAGCGTGCTGAGCATTTATTCTGGCTGTTACAACAGGCTAAGCGAAGGTGGAGGAGGTTCACACGAAAACCAGTGCGTCGTGTTAGAAGGAGGATACGCAGAAGTTTTAAAGGAAAGGGTAAAGGCAAGCGTGGTCGTCGGAGGTTGAACGGGCGAGGTATCGCGGCATTTCTCCAGAGGCTCTCAGATGAACAACATGATGAGATATTCTTTGGGGGAAAAGGCCGCGGTAAAGGCCGTAGAGAGACCTCAGGTAAAGGTAAAGGTAGGCGGGGAAACCCGCGAGGTAGAGACGGCCAGGTTCTCAAATGTCATGAGTGTGGTAGTACCGATCATCTTGTGCGAGATTGTCCAGCGAAGGGAAATGGAAAGGGCATGTCGTCCGAAGTCCATTTCGGCTCAAGCACACCATCCATTGAGTATCTGAGCCTCCAGGACTTTGAGGCTATGGAACAGATATTTTTCACATGGGTCGTTGGCATGGACAACATTGACGAGCTCGAGGGGTATGGTCATGGATTATACGCGTATTACCTCGAGTACGTCCGCCGGTTCGTCACGGGCAGTAATGAACTCACTCCCGTGGAACACGGTACGCTCGGAAACGAGCCTCTTTCCTTCTTCGACTGGATGTTCGGGAACCCAGGCAACATCATGGCCTACGAGAGCGACGGCGAGGACACCACTATAGAGGCTTCGCCTTCCGAGGTCCAACAGAACCTCGAACCTCCGCCCGAAATCCCGCCTGGACACAGGCCTTTTCTGCTGGGAGAATATCCCCATACTATTGAAGACTTAATTGAAATGGAGTCTCAAGCATTTGTTCAGGCCTTCATTGCAGGTGAACCAGGTTCTCCGTTCATACCTCCTGGTTCGCTTGCTCCAGGCGAATATGGACCGCGTACACTTTTGCAGACCCTCATGTGGATGCATGAGATACTTGCAATTGCATATCCCGAGAGTCAAGAACAAATTGAAGCTGGTACTATGACAGATAATGATAATGATGCTTGCGGTAGCTCAGAGCTACTCTTGGCAGCTTTGTCTCTCATTGACAGTATAAATCCTCAGGAAGTGCAACGACACTTAGTATACTGGCTATGCGTGGTCATGATCTTCCCCCGCCAGGATGGAATCTCCAGGAGCTGGGGATGAGGCCAAACCATGCGGCCATGCGTAACATTGCTAGGCAGCCTATGCTCGTCGATGACCCTGAGCCGACGACTGCGCCTCCTACTCCAGGACAGCCGAGTGACGGCCAGACGCCGGCCATGCAGGGAAACCTGCCTTTACCAGATGCGCCAATGGCCATCATAATTGGTAGTTCGACATCAGAAGAAGTAGAAGGCGATGGGTGTGGGTTAGATGAGGATGACGTCACCATCCTCATGATGGACGTGACTGGTGAGGAAGAGGTCGATTTCGACCCTGATGAGTCTGAACCAACATCACCATCGGCACAAGAGCCACTTGCGCCGAGCTCCACCCAGCAGGGAGACCTGCCTCCATCGAGCGATCCACCCGGGATCGCAGAGGAGCCTCCTCAAGCACCTCCAACGGGTGCCGCTCCTGCTGCATCAGCAGCCTCTTCTGATGAGAACACCAGAAGATCTCGTTCCCATACGCGCGTCAGAGGAGAGCCACATCCTCAGGCTCGACTCCCTCGTGATTGGAGTCAGGCTGGCCCAAGGGAACACGCTGCCAGAAGAGGTGGCCAGCTACTTCCATACAGCGACCCACGACGCCGAAAAGGGGAACACTCGGCCTTCGGCCAGGGCAATCCTGCCTATAGGGACGGCGATGGCAGACCCATCCGTGGAGGCTATCAGCTTGCAACAAACATCCGCCGCCCTGAAATTCAAGAAGCGCGGGCCCAGTTGCGAGATATTATCGCGGCTCGCAAGCAGTATAGGCCTCACGCTGCATGTGGTCCTTGTTCCCAGCCGTTCCAGAATCACAGGCCAGGATGCCCCGTTGGAAACAACGAAGGCCTGAGCCCCAACAGGGGCAAAACCCCTCCTAAGGAGGGCCATCCGCCACTTGACCCGATGACACCGGAAGAGATCGCAGCAGTTAATAGTCGTCTCGGGATCTTGGGCCACTTGGATCCGAAAGAAGAAGAGAAACCTACTCCGGCTCCAAGGGGAATGGTAGCCATGACCCAGGAAGAGAAAGACGCGCTCTTTAGTCTTCCTGGTATGCGAGGAAACTCGCCTGGCGTATCTAGCCAGTCCCAGCAACCGGAGCCGATCATCAAGGACGAGACAAAGGCTCAACGTGTGGCGGAAGATGAGGAGCGTATTCAGACAGTAGATGAACGCACACGCGAGGCAACTCGCAAGATGCTGGAGGATTCCAGCAAGCTCTACATGAAGGGGGCTAGAAAGCCCCCACTCCCACTAACTTCGAAGGCCAAGAGTGAACCCCCGACACCTAAGCCGCCTCCGGCGCCGAAACGCACAGCTCCTATACCAGCATCTGTGCCCGAGCAGCAACCCCAGGACCCCACTGAGGAACGAGGACGTTCGCTTAGCCGCAGCAAGTCCATTGCGGAACGGGCGGCAGCTTTCGAGCGCAGTGAGTATGCACCTGCGCCAGCTTCGCCTGTGGCGGCTCGTTCCAGGAGGTCCGATGAAGGTGCTATGTCGAGGGGTAACTGGGTGCCGAAGATCAGGGGCAGCGCCAGTCGCGCATCTCCGCGGGGAAACCCGCCAGGCGCTGCTGCCGCAGCTTCCCCCTCTTCAGGAGCCGCAGCCTCTTCAGCAACAGAGGCTCCGATGCGGGGAAACCCGCCAGCAGTTCAGCTGCACCACCCAGGAGACACATCCTTCACTAGTGGGACTCCAGATCTGATCAGGGATAGACTGGCACTTCGGAAGCTCCCACCGATACGTTCGGTGGATGAGCCATTCATGAAGGAATGCAGGAAGGCCGGAATTCTTCCCAGATCCAATGATACTCTTAAAAGGTTAAGCAAAGCTATCAGCAGGATATGTAGACATGCGCCAGATAAGCCACATAATCCTGTGTGGCGCCTGAAATCTTTTGATGATCATGATGGTTGGATCAACCTCGTGGACCTCGTGGAGAACTTTCCTTGGAACACAAGTCACTCGAGGCACGCTTATGAAGAGGCCAAAGTTATTAGCGAACAGTTGTATGGTCGCTCGGTTGACCAACTCGCAGCCATCATGATGGAAGTTGTTCATGTTCGTGAACCAGACGGAGAAGAAAAACAGCGCCTTCAATTTAAGGTGCTAATGCGGGACTCTGGTGAGCCCGCTATCTTCGTCCGCGCCTCTCAGGGGCATTCATGGAAATTGAAAGCTCCATGGTCGCTGTACAGCTACATTGTACTGTGCGACGAACCCGCCGGGAGACCGGCCCAATGCCCTGAGGTCGCCATGCATGGCACTCGATGGCACGCTTTCGAAGGCATTATGTGGCACGGCCTGTCCTGTAGACCTGAGCACAACACGAAGAAAACGGGGACAGGCCGTTCACACATCCACTTCGTGCCGACATTGCGCCGCCGTGCCGTGAACAGTGGGTGGGACCCAGAATCAGATCTCATCATCTTTGTAGATTGGCGCAAGGCCATACAAGATGGTATAAAGTTCTGTTGGTCCGATAACGGAGTCCTCTTGTCCGAGGGAGATAACGGTATCATTGAACTGTATTACATTTCCCATGTAGAGGACCTGACCACTGGAAGGCAATGGCGCAACCCAGAATATTTGGGGATCCGCCGTGCGCGAGTCTCTGTCAGTATGATGACTGCCCCAGATAGGTGGGCTGATGTTGGTGATTCCAGCGTTAAGTACAATTGGTCCCGAGACCAAGAGGGCGTTGATCCAGCCATGGTCTACCTCCACAGGGACGTTGGGGACCACTACAGCCCCACCCAGCTGGGAAACCAGCCTGAGATCTTTCGGTTCTTTATGATCACCGAGAGTGAGGCCGGGAGCGCGGCTCCAAGCCGTGCCCCAAGCCAAGGGCCGAGCGCCGTGTCTTGGCAGGCCATAAGTACTTCAGACCTGGATCAGATTGCAGCTTCGCTGAACCCTGACCAGGTAGAACAGCTGGCGGACAGGCTGTACCAGCAGGATCCCTGGGCCGCAGGCCAGGGAGCAATGTCCGCTATGGCCACGAGAAATCGTCAAGCCATGCAGGGAAACCTGCCTACAAGCGGACCTGCTCGGTTCGAGCCAGTGCACGCAAGCCCCACGCAGAGCATGCGCACTCCAAGGGGCATGACTCCAGCGGGCACTCCGCCAGCACAATCCCCATTTGGGACACCTGTTCGCCCTGCAGTAAACGTCACACTCATGGAGAGGTTAGCTGCGGCTAGGGCTGATCACAGCACAGCCCTCCTCAACATGATGCCGCCCGGCACGCCAACGAGTCAGCAGGGAAACCTGCCTGGTACACCAAGCCACCACAGGGCGGGTACACCCGACGACTATCGCTCAAGAGTGGCGGCCGCGGTACAGCAGGTGCAGAACCATAATCTGCCTCACCCAAGTGGGCAGAGGTGGAGGCCAGCCTGGTCCTGGGAACCGGAGGGTCCCAACCCACGGGACCCCGCTCGGCAACGAGCCTTTATCCCGGCGTTCAACGCCCATCCGAGCATGTCTCAGGGCCAGAGGCCACCACCCACGCAGATGAATCCGTACATCCAAGCCACCACACCTGGCCCTGCAAACGGCACACTAGAGGTTAGCTGCGGCTAGGGCTGATCACAGCACAGCCCTCCTCAACATGATGCCGCCCGGCACGCCAACGAGTCAGCAGGGAAACCTGCCTGGTTATACCCGACGACTATCGCTCAAGAGTGGCGGCCGCGGTACAGCAGGTGCAGAACCATAATCTGCCTCACCCAAGCGGGCAGAGGTGGAGGCCAGCCTGGTCCTGGGAACCGGAGGGTCCCAACCCACGGGACCCCGCTCGGCAACGAGCCTTTATCCCGGCGTTCAACGCCCATCCGAGCATGTCTCAGGGCCAGAGGCCACCACCCACGCAGATGAATCCGCCATTATACCCTGACGGTACAAGGGTCCCGAACAAATTTGTTCGGGAATTGGCGGATCAGATGCATAACCTCACCAATGTGCGCTGCAGTGACCACTCCATGTACCCGCACATGGCCTTCATGCCTTCCCCAACATCACCAGAGGTGGTTGTACAACCCACTGCCCATTCAATATCGTCTGGCAGTAGGGGCGTGCCTGACTACATCAGGCAGACGCACCACACTCAGCAGGCATGTTTCATGAGGAGGCAGGCGGTGCAAAGTGTACGGGACCAGTCACGTGCAGCTGCACTCGATGTGGTGCGGAATAGGGGAACACCTTTGCGAGGAAACTCGCCCGCCGTGACTCCGACTACTTCCATGCCAAATGTCGAAGGGCCGGAGGTGATGGACCTAACGGGGACTCCCCCATCAGCCTCCATGCCTTCCGAGACGGTACTGGAGAGGCAGCGGCGGGTATATCCCAGGGTAGCAGACGTAGAAGTCTTTACTGGGATGGAGGACACCTGTGCTGTATGCCTCGAAGAATTTCAGCCCAGGGATAGTGTGTATCGCCTGAGGTGCAATCACCTATTCCACGAGGGATGCTGGAATTCTAACGTGGTGGGCCACGTGACAAACCAGCGTGAGGGAGATCCACAGCAGCCACCATGTGCGATCTGTCGTGCACCTGGCATTATAACATCGTCCTTCCCATGGACTGGCTCCCTTAGTCAGACTCCCGAGCAGTCAATGAGGGAGCTGCGGGAGCTAAGGAGCATGGTGGAGGAGATGACGGCCAGGATGCTAGCTATGCAGACAGCTTCGTCACACCAGCAGGGACACCTGCCTGAAGAGGTAAGGCCGCCTATGGCAACGGGATATTTCGATCAGCTTATCCCGATGACGGCGCCTCAGCAGGGAAACCTGCAGGATACTCCTCAGATGTCTCCCCAGAGTGGAGGCGAGGTTGAGATGTCATTGGACCCTGATCAGCTGCGCGAGTTGCGTGTACGACATTTCCAGAATCAGATGGATAATACACACACAACGTTTATGCTAGATGCCAATAATCCTGAAACTGATAGTCCGTCGTTAGACCTATCAGAATCCTCAGCGGCGTCAGCAGCAGCAGCCAGGGCCGTCAACATCTCAGCGACGAATGAGGAGTTCGAGGAGTGGCTGCGGTACCGGGATCACGTCATGAACGAAGGGCTGCAAGACATCGCCCTTCACTCGTACCTAACGCTGATAAGGCGCACTACCCGCGAGCAGTATATGAGCATACGTGATGAGTATGCCAACTGGCGGGAGGAGCGTGGTGATCACGCCCAGCACGTGTCGCACTTCCAGTACATTGACCTGGCACGCATGGCCGAGAGCGAGTCGCATGCCAGTGTCGTGCGGGGTAACCCGCCAGGGAGTACGAATGTGCCGCGGGGAAACCCGCCTACCGACACAGCCGACACTTCAGAAACTGTGCACATCAAGCAGCCGAGTAAGACGTTCTTGGATGATGGTGGGAATTCCATACTCATCGACGTCGGTTCGAAGATCAACATCATGGGCGAGAACACGAGCCGTAAGTTCGTTCAGGTTGCTGAGTCACATGGTCGTGCTTGTACATTCGAGCCCCGCTCTCGTTTGCATATCAACGGAGTGGGAGAGGGGTCGGCCACAGCGGATACCGTAGGCACATTTAGCATTGCCTGCGAGTACCAGGGGTCAGCCCAACACGATTCATACAAGACGAACATTGTGTCAGGCTGTGGAAAGGACCTGCCAGCCATCCTAGGTCTCGATAGTATGCAGGACAAACGCACGATTATCGTGCTTGAACGAGGCCAGGAAAAGCTGATATTCCCTGGTAAGGGGCAGGTCAAGATGGAGCTCCCGGAAGGCTCCAAAATCATGCCGACGACGAAGTTGCCGTCAGGGCATCTGTCGATCAGGTGTGATCGTTTTGGAGCTGCGGGGCAACCCGCCTCGGGCTCAAGCAGCACGTCCTTCCAGACAGTGCTGACAGGCGAGCCGACCCCAGCGCAGGAGCGCAATCAATTGCAGGGAAACCTGCCCCAGGGGTTGATGGAGACGCTCGCCAAGGCCACCATGCGAGGCGACAACATCGACGATCTCGAGACGTTCGATTGTTTTGTTGCCAGGACACTGGCCAAGCATGGTGGTAGTGTACCCATGGACGCTGTGCAGTCCCGCCGTAAAATAGTGATGGGATACACTAATCGTGAATTGCATACGGTCAGCGACGCTAGGTCCAAAGGCGTGCTGAAACAGCTGATGGATAATCCATCGATGCTGACAGCATTTGCGGAGCAATCCGCCTCTGAGGCCACGGCGCGCTGCAGTGCTGAGCTCCAGCATCTGAGGGAAGCCCAGATGCTGGCAGATATTGTAGGCACATCTTCTTCATCTTGAAGATGGCAGGGCGACGTCGCCCCCTCGTCGTCTTGCCTGATGGCTGAAAAGCCGGGGGGTAACAAGGACAGCGGGGCAACCTGCCTTAGTAAGAGGGCTTTTGTCATTGAAGATACGAGGGAGGCATGTGCCGACCTCCGCACACGAGGTTATATTTGTGACCGTATTTCCCACAACGAACTTATGACAAGCGTGGGCACAAACTATCTAGGTGCGGTGATCAGTGGAGATTACACTCTCATATGGATCAGTACTCCGGGTGACTGGTATATACGAACTCCAGGAAAGAGAGTGGCCCCACACTGGCCACGTATCCAGAACCTGTTGATAAAAGCCAAGAAACTCCGCATGAAAATCATCATATTCGGTCCCCCAGGATACGTTTGGAAGTTATCTCCAGTACGTGATACTCTGGAAGATCTGAAGTTGTCAGTAATACGGATGCGTTTGTGTCATTTCGGTATTCGGTTCAATATGCAAGACAATACACCAAGTGGTACATATATGCAGATAGCATCATCGATACCGATTAGCTCGAAGCTGTGGACATGTACCTGTAAGCAGGCCATACCACAACATGTGTTGGACTGGTACGGCCATACGGTACGACATGCTGAATGGCGGGCTCAGACACGTACTACACTCATCCGTTACTTAAACGACAAAATCCTGGGGAGTACCACCACGCACGGAAACGTGCCCGTATACTTAAATACGTATACACGTACAGACCATAATACTCGTCATTACGTGACGACTCATAAAGGAGGACCAAAATGGTCTGAAGTTATCCGACGTGTAACAATCAACTTGGATACCAACGCGGTTATTCAAGATATCTCAGTTACCGATCAACCAACAGGGTATGATTGGCATGCACCATTACCTGCAGGGGTTGCCAACATCAGTACTCGGTTGTATTGGCAACCCGAGGAACCGGTCTTGCTCGGAAACGAGCCTACTCAATCACCACAGAAACATAGACGCGTCATCATAGATGACTGTTCTCTCCCCCTCCCGACTCTGGCGATTGACGCATGTACCCATTCCACCACGACAATGAGTACACAGACCGACGAACAAAACGAGCAAGCTTTACCCACTGAATCGCGTATAAAGCAGAAGGAAAGGCTCAAAGCCGAAAAGGAAGCAGGCATCCAGCCTCGCCGCATTAAAAAGCACGTCGAAGACGGAAATGACGATTGCGGCGACGACTTGTCAGGACTCGGACAGGATCTTATGGCAACTTGGAGTACTGACGCCCCTGTCGAGCTGATAAGCTCCGACGAGGACGATGACCTGTTCCTTACCCTCCCCACATCTATGCCCGACACACACGCTGACATATACAGCTATGCTATGGCCATAACAATTGCGTGGATATGTTGGAGCTTTGTGGTGGTGAGGGTGGCATCTCAGAGCTTGCCTTCTCAAGGGGACTGTCCTCAGGCGGCAACTTGGACAAGACTACATATGTCGACCTGGGAGACCCCTCGGTGCAGCAGGTGATAGATCACTACTTCAAGATATGCTACGTACGAGTTGCCATACTGCAACCCAGCTGCCGCACCGCAGGACCACCATCTTACTATAACTACAAAGTCAACTATAACACTTGGGAACAGCACCACAGAGAAGACTTACCACACATAATCTATTGTGGTAAAATTGCCGTTACCCAAGATGACGCTCAGAGGTGGTTTATACGCGAACAACCGACAGGAACATGGGTGGACGATATCTCCCCATGGACGAAGCTTGCCAACCGACCACACATCACGACCGTACGCATTGATCAATGCGCTACTGGACTTAAAGATACGACTGGTGACTATATTAAGAAGCCGACAAATATCACCAGCAACGACAAGACAATTCTTAAACCCTTTGAGCGACTCAAGTGCAACGGTCAGCATGTGCACGCACAACCGTGCAACACCGAGCTTTCACTGGCACAAAAATACACTCGACGACTGCAGTCTGCCTTCGTGGAAGCCGTCTACTTGGCGAAAGCCATTGACACCACGCGCGGAAACGCGCCTATAAATACTGCACATGCTTATCCTGCCGACCTTCCTGAGCAAGCTGAACCAGGTGAAGGTATGAGACGCATCGGTGATCGTATCATCCCAAAGGTGGCTACGTGCCCGGCATGCATCGACAACGTCCGAAAGGACAGTCCTAGCCATAACAGAGACCCTACGCAGTGCAAATATCATGACTCTATCTCTGTATACTGGCCATGTCCAGCATGTCAGAGGGATCTTACGAGAAGCAAGGGTGTTAAGAATCACCTTGATACCGAACCTGGTAAATGTCGTTTTGCTGAACCATTTAAACTACCAGACGACCACGACCCCGAAGGCAAAACCGTGCCAGCTTGGTGGAAACCCCTACCTAAACCTGGTGAGGGCCAAGCTTCAGCTTCAGGTGGCCGCCAAGGCGCACACGCCAGGCCACCACGACCACGTTCCTTCGGTAACGTCGATCCGACATCTGGTACCAGCAGCTACGACCTGCTACGAGACGCCCCCGAGCGTGGAAACACGCCTTCTGCGTCTTCTAGCGATACGCCACAGGTAGCGGCCCGCCGCGGACGTCTACAAGGCGTACCACCACCTCCAGACGCAGTCAACACAGGGGATCAACTACGCAGAGCTACAAGGAACCCCCTTGCCTCCACCGGCTCTGGGGCTCCACGACTACCCGACTGGGCGAGATTTGACATCCAACACAGTCTACAGAGTCTCCGTAGTCACGAACCCCATGTTGTGAAAAAGGAACTCCGAAAACTGCATCTGCGATGGTATCATGCGAAGGAGCCAAAGATGAGGCTAATCCTCGAAAAGGTGGGGCTTGATAACGTTCGACTGAACATGATCAAGGAAATATGCGACACCTGTCGGGAATGTAGAGCATGGGAACGTCCAGGAAACTCGACATTACCATCGGTAAGCCTCCCTGGTAACTGGCTCGATGAAGGGGACATGGACCTCATGTTTTACAAGAAACGGACCATATTTCATATTATGGATCGTTGTATTCGCCTGGCAGCAGGCCTTGAAATTTCCGACAGAGAACGCGACGCAATCATCGATGCCTACCACTACTGCTGGATTGCCTATCGCGGACCCTTCAAAGTTTTATACTCAGATGGAGAAGGCGCCCTGAATAATGAGGCCGCTAAAAGCATGATGGCCAATAAGGGCACGGAACTTCGTATCCGAGCACCGGGCCAACACGCGACTTCAATTGAGTCACGAAACGGCATTCTCAGAGGCGTCCTCCACATGATTGAGGAAGAATTGAATAGACACAACATCCCTGTTGTATTCACTAGAGTACTGGCGGAAGGCATCTTCGTTACTAATGCGTTTACGTTTTATAACGGAGTATCGCCATATCAGGCACACACAGGACGTCAGCCCTCCTTCCTTCCTGATCTCGATACCCTTGACTTTCCCAAGGGACCCGAGACTTCAGGACACGAACGAGAACGTCGTGTAAGGGAAGTCAGCCTCGAAGCCATAACTCAGGCTACTGCTGTAGCCAAGACAAATCGGGCTCTTAGGGCTAAGACGACTCCTGATGGTGCTCGCCTCTACTCATCAGGGGATTTGGTCGACTACCACCGACCTACTGCCACCAAGGACGACCATGGAGGCTGGAACGGCCCATTCCCGGTGATCCGAAACGTGCCTGAAAGAGGACATATTGTTGTCAAGGCAGGATCTCGTGAGGTAATTGTGATGTATCCTGATGCTCGTCACACACTATACATCGAATGTCTCCTCACACGGGAACTTGGCATGGATAACATGGCCATGCAAACCGTCCTTGCCTATGTGGCACATCTCAGTGCAGGGAAACCTGCCAAAGTTTTCGGGTATATTCCCGACTACAAGGGAAACCTTAACCTGTCAGACGATAGCAAGTTTCACCCGCGCGTACACCTAGCACTACAGTATCTCGTACGAAATTACTTCAGAGTGGAACATGTAGTAGCAGTTCGATTGGCTAAGAGTGTGTCAAGCCTACCTGCAGTAAAGTACGCCACCGGGTCTACGCTGATCCACTATGACAATGACATTAGCCCGGCGTTCCACTACTATGAATGTGTGGGCACCGGCCTAAACATTTCTCAGATTACTGGTAGCACTCACTCCAGACTTATTCAATGCTTGACTTCTCGTGTCCCTTCCTTAGGATTTCACGATGACCTGGCTAAATATCAGCATCCAAGCAACACGTCTGGAGAACACGAGTCGCCTGGAAACAGGCCTTCTCCAGACACACCAGACGCTTCATCGCCTAGCGAAGGCCGTCTGTCGACAATCTATGAGGAAAATGAGGAACACAATATCGAAGCCATGATGCTGGAAGAGTGGTACGACGAACTACGTATGGACCTTCATCCTACGACGATTACAGATGATTATCTCTATTGCGTCCCAACAACTATGCTGCCTAACCAATGCGTTTTGGTTTCAGCATTTGCGGACGAAGATGATATTACATCATCAGATATGCTCGGAGACGAGCCTAACTCATGTGAGTCTTGTCTAGTATCTCTTTGTTCGAACACAAACGACGAGAGCTATTCCCTAGACAGTGATGAATATGGTCCTTACGTTGAACTATGCTTTACATCAGAAATGTCAAAAATAGTGTTGGATCAGACCCAACTTGCACAGCTCGATACCGATATGGTCGCAACGATGAGAGTATATGTATCCAATGCTGCTAAACGTGCTGTGGTTGTCAAAGAAGACGACCTACTGACCAAAGCCGACATAGCAGCACATCCAAAGGAGGTTAGTGAAGCCTTATATACTGAGCTCAAGATCTGGATTGATAACCGATGCTTTGAGATGTACGACTTATCCAAAGCTTCCAACATCATGACATCCAGATATGTATACAAGTGGAAGTTCGTAAAGATGGGCACCGAGAGCGTTAAAACCATTCGTCTCAGATTGGTCCTTCGTGGATTTATGGATACTGAGGCCTTTGATGTGGAAACATTCTCGGGAACCGCCCGAAGGCAGTCTCAACGACTCTTGGCAAGTGAAGCGGCATGTCATCCAGAGTGGATCTTAGCATCCATGGATATCGATAAGGCATTCCTAAAAGGTTTGACCTACGAGGAACTTGCCCATGCCACTGGCGAGGAAACTCGCATGGTCTGCTTTACTCTTCCACCAGGAAGCGCTCAGGTACTTCGTACCCTACCCGGCTTCTCATCCTACGACGAAAGTCGACGCTGTCTTAGGTGCCTCAAACCAGGAACGGGTACTAAGGACGCCCCAAGAGCGTTCTCTCTCAAACTTCGTACGACCACACGAGCTATAGGACTTTCACCGACTAGTTACGATCCTGAATTTGAATTCAGCCAAGATCTTCTGACTGCAAAACATGTCGATGACATTAATATGACAGGTCTAGAGAAGAATATCGACGACTATGTGCAACGTGTCGAAAAGGTTTTTGGCAAATGCAAGCTCAACAAGCACACATATACGAACTGTGCCGTCCGCTACACTAAGAATGATCAGGGAGATGTGATCATGGACCAGGACGAGTATATCAAACAACTACGTCCCATCGCACATCCAGAACTTACAGGAGCGGCGGCCGACGCCAAAGCCACGAAACTTATTACCGACATGTTCGTCAGCCTGCGAGGAGCCCTCGCCTATGCCTTTCTTATTCAAATCTGGCTTATGGTATACGTGGTCTCTCTTCAGAAAATTCAAGAGCCCGCCAATTTACAAGTCAGACGTTTGAATGCTGTGACGCGAAAGCTGATCAGCAGTCCGAAACGTATCACCTTCCCTCGGATGAAGCCGACGAATGAAGTCGACATCCATAGCGATTCGGGATATCGGAAGCTTACCGGGGAGGAGGATGACGAGACCAAGGGCTACGGCATACGCGGGGCCAACGTACTACGGCGAGGAAACTCGCCTCAAGGCAAGTCCGTCGTTCACCTCTGTGACGGACTATGCAAATCACACCGATTACAGGTGAGGTCCAGTTATGCTGCGGAGGCACTTGCAGCCGCACATAACCTTGATGAGTGTTACCCTACGCTCATTACTCTCCATGAGCTTAAGGCAGGGGCCTTGACTCCACGACAACTACGAGATATGCGTGAAGTTGGAGGCCTTGCTATCAAAGTCTCTCTGACCATAGACGCTGAGTCCGTCTACAAATCTTTATCAAGCAGGGATCTCAAAATACCCACAGAACGGACTCTGCTTGGACATATCAGTTGGATACGTGAGCTTATGGATATAGGTATAGTACATAACGTGCAATGGTGTGATACTAGGGATATGACCGCAGATGGGCATACAAAGGGAAGCATCGATCGGGAGCTGCTTCTGGAAGTGATGTCAGGCACTCAGTCATTTAAGTATGACGTGAAGCAATTTGTTCCTTTTCGGGGTCCCGAGGACAGAGACAAACCCAAGTCTAATCAATTTTAGTCTGTCCTTGTTGCCCTCGCGGTCCAGTTTGCCAGCACGGGCGCCTATTATAAAGGCGCCCCTTTAGTTGCTCGGAAACGAGCCTCATATTTCACGCCTGGCAACGAGCCGGCTTCGTACAACTCAGGCTCTTTGCCTTAATACACATTTGCTTGGTGAGGTATGGCCTAATTTTGGCCCACCTCTAACTAGGCCGATAGCCCTTCATTATTTGAAGGGGCTGCCCTGTATTTGCGTGAAATACTTTGCGAGGAAACTCGCCTTACATTCTGGCGTTTGGCCAGTTTGTACGCACTGTTTTCATTTCTTTGCAAACAGTCGTGCGCGCGAATTTTGCGTGCGACTATGCTCTCCGTCTCCTCCCCTCCCGACTTTAAGGGTAGCTCTTTGGGAGATGTTACAGTATCGGGAGCATAGCTCGCGCGCCGCTGCCTTGGGCTCAAGGCACGCGCGCCCTATTTGCCCGGACACCGCGAGTGTTCGCTATGTGCTGGAAAGATCATTACATCGATCTTATCCTATCTTATCCGCCCACCCCTCATACTGTACCTTCACAGCTACAGCAGAGCGATGGACGCTATTTGCCATCCGATGTCCACGGTCAGCGCCTTGGAATCGGATGCTATATGACAGGCTATATGCCCTATTTGAGTTACCAAGCTCACTTTCGACTGCGGCAAGAGCTTTGCCAAGCTATCGGACAACGTATTCCCCCCAGCCGTTCGGGAAACCCTTCGGGAAATACCTGGGGGAGGACGACGGGAAATACCAAGAGGAGTAGCAGGAGGAGGAACAGGAGGATGAGGAGACGGAGGAGGAGGAAGGCGCATTTTGAGAGTCTCAGGGGGCATCTTGGGGGCCTCCTTGTGCTTCTGAGCCCTCTCAGCGGGCGCCAGCTCCACGGTGTCCAACGTTGGCGATACGGCAGGGGCCAGCGTCGCCAGGGGCGTATCGGCGCGCGGCGCGCCACATGGAGGAAATCGAAGGAGCATCCGACAGGGTGGCCGACCACCTTCACGCGCAGGGGACCCGCGAAGCGCCCGAATCCATAGCCGAGCGCTTCGAGGCCACACGGCTGGACGAAGAACGACCACGCTCCAGCAGGCGATGTTCGCTAACGACTTTGTTTTCACGTGTATTGCTTTGGGGGCCTCTTGGGGGCCTGTAGGGTTTCTCGGATGCTTCTTTGGCCGTCTCAGGCATTCATGGCCCGTCTAACGCCGTCGGAGACCGTCTTGGGGGCCACTCTGGGTCGACTGGGGGCCCTCTTGGGGTGCTCCAGGGCCGTCTCGGAGGCCACCTTGGGCGACTTGTAGGCCTCTTGGGGCCGTCTTGGGGGCCCTCTTGGGGCCGTCTTGGGGGCCTCTTCGGCCGTCCTATGGCCACCTGGGGGCGATCTTTGGGTGCTCTTGGGCCGTCCTGGGCCGTCGGGAGGCAGAAAATATGCAAATGCCCAAATCCTTAAAACACCTAAGGGTGATCAATGATTTTGGCCTCGTGGGGCCTTCCTGGGCACCCTCTTGGAGGCCTCTTGGGCCGTCTGGGAGACCACTTCGGGGCCGCTTGGGTCGTCTTGGGCCATCTTCGAGCCATCTTGCGGCGTCTTGGTGGGCTCCTGGCCCCTCTGACGCCGTCGGGAGCCGTCATGGCGGCCTCGCTGGGCCGACTTGGGGCCCTCTTAGGGTGCTCCGGGGCCGTCTCGGAGGCCACCTTGGGCGTCTTGGAGGCTTCTTGGGCCGTCTTGGGGGCCCGCTTGGGGGCCCGCTTGGGGGCCCGCTTGGGGCCGTTTTGGGAGCTGTCCTGGGGCCATATTGGGGGCCTCTTGGGCGATCTTGGGCTGCCAGAAGGCCGAAAAGAAGCAACTGCCAAAATCGATGTGTTTTTGGCCTCTTCGGGTCCTCCTGGAGGACGTCTTGGGGGCGTCTTGGGGGCCTATTGGGCCGTCTCGGGCCATTTGGGGCGTTTCTTGGGCGGATTTGGAGGCATCTTAGAGCTATCCTGGGCCGTCTTGGTGGCTTCTTCGGCGGACTTGGAGGCAACTTGGAACATCTCGTGCCATCCTGGAGGCCAGCCTGGGCCAACGTGACCATCTTAGAAGCCATCTTGAGTCCGTTTTGGAAAATTCTTTGTGGACGTTGTGCTGGTTTGGGGGCATTCTGGGTGGCCGGCGCGCTCAGCCGAAGCCCCAAGGGAGTTCGAAAATAACCAAAAACCTCCTGAAGTCTGGCAGACCCGGCACCCGTGTGGCAATCCAACAGGGGGCGGCGGATCGAAGACGCCTGCGGCGAACCACCGCCGCCCCCTGCCTTTTTGGAAGCGCCTATGTGGCCGAACGTTGAGGCCAGACCTGCCAAGCCATCGGACCATGTTTTCCCCGAATCGGTTTGGAAAGCCTTCGGGGAACACGTGGGCATCTTGAAGGTCATCTTGGCCGTCTTGGAGGCCATTTTGACCCTTTCGGGCCTTCTTGGAGGGGCCGTCTCGGGCCGCCAGAAGGCCGAAAAGAAGCAAATGACAAAATCTGGCAAATACCTCAGGAACATCCATGTTTTTGGCCTCTTCTGGCCTTCCTGGAGGCCTTCTTGGGGGCCTCTTGGGCCGTCTTTGGTCAGCTTTGAGCCAACTTCGGCCATCCTGGTGGGTTCCTGGCATGTCTGACGCCGTCGGGAGCCGTCTTAGGGGCCTTTCTGGGCCGACTTGGGGCCCTCTTGGGGCGCTTCGGGGCCGTCTTGGAGGCCATCTTGGGCGTCTTGGGGGCCATCTTGGGCGTGTTGGAGGCCTCTTGGGCAGTCTTGGGGCCCTCTTGGAGCCGTCTTGGAGGCCACTTGGGCCGCATGGGGCCCTCTTGGGAGCCTCTTGGGCGATCTTGGGGGCCTCTTGGGCCGTCTTGAGCCGTCGGAATGCCGAGAAGAAGCAAATGCCCAAATCCTTCAAACACTAAGGGAAATAGTGATTTTGGCCTCTTCGGGCCCTCCTGGGGGACCTCTTGGAGGCCTCTTGGGCCGTCTTGGAGACCTCTGGGGGGCCTCTTGGGCCGTCTTGGGCCGTCTTGGACTCTCTTGTGCCATCTTGGAGGCCGTCTTGGACCATCTTGGGCGGACTTGGAGGCCATGTTTGACCATCTTGGAGGCCATCTTGGGCCAACGTGGCCATCTTGGACGCCATCTTGAGCCGTCTAGGAGGATTTTTCCGGAAATTGGGCGATCTACGGGTGGCCGGCGGGTCGGGCCGAAGCCCACTGGGGAGTTCTTTTAGAAAAAGAACCAAAAACCAAAACCGAGAGGGTCAAGCACGCCAGGCACCCCTGCGATGAACCGACAGGGGGCGGCGGATCTACTGGTCTTCGGCCCTTTCCGCCACCGTGCCTGGGATGCAGGTCAGAGGCCTCTCGGGGCCCTCTTTGCTCGTTTTGGGGCGCTCGAGGTTCCGAACAAGTCATGCGGGAAGCGCCGCGGAACCGTTGGAGGTACGCCAGAAACCCCGGAAAATGTCAGAGTTGGGGATGCGGGCCTTGTAATGCATATTCGATCTTGGGGATCGCTTGAGGACTGGGGAAAACAAGGGACCTGAGGGCACTTCAATTGATGCCTCGCGGCTCGGTGGCAGATCATGGCGTCGTTTCCTAGTCGTGGCAGTCCCCCCAAACCCGACGTGTTCCACCCTGCCCAAGCGTTACCGTTGCCCCGGGCCCAGACAACAACCCCAGCCCCTTTTGGTAACGATTTCTACCGAAAGTATAGAAAGACAATGACCACTAGATGCCTCAGAACTCCTGGAACGTATCCTGAGCCAGTCGTATCGTGGCGTCGTTATCTTCCTGTCTACTCCTGGTAGCTCCCTCAGCACGAGGACCGGGCCGCCGCCGTGGAGGTCTCGTGGGACAAGCCGGTACAGATCCAGCTGCGCGGGGAGAGGCGGGCACATCCCACGGCTGCGCCGGCGGCCTCTGGGATCGCCCCCCCTCTCTGGCCCCCTCCTCCACCTCTTCCTCCACCTCCTCCTCCTCCTCCTCCTCCTCCTCCTCCTCCTCTTCCTCCTCCTCCACCTCCTCCTCCTCTTTCTCCTCCTCCTCCTCCTCTTCCTCCTCCTCCTCCTCCTCCTTCTCCTCCCCTCCCCCCCCCTCCTCTTGCTGTTTGATGTTAGCCTGGGAAGCTGCGGGCACGATTCATCTGCAGATCAGTGCCTGTTTGGCTGTCTGGGAACGGGCGCCAAAGGGCCGAGGCGCAGTGGATAGACTGTAGGTATATAGCTTCTAGGGGCCAGATTTCCACGCATATTCACTGCGCCTCGGGTTTCTAGGGGCGGGGAGCCCGAAACTCCAAGACGAGGTATACAGGGAAAATCCTGCCTGCAGAGGTAATTAACAAGGGAGGAGAATCCCCGTCGTAGGTTCTTCGACTTTCTCCTCGGTTTTCGAGCGTCTTTGTCGGTTTTCGAACGTTCGCGTTGTTTCTCGGGCGGTCCTCGTCGGTTTTCGGGGGATCCTTGTCGGTGTTCGGACGTTCTCGTCGGATCCTGCGGATGTGCCTGCTTAGTGACGCTTTCCAGCAGCTACCGCTCTCGGTTTTCGGAGGGCCCCGAAAGGGCGAAGATGACCCCACCAGAGGATTCGAGTACGCCGCAGGAGGCCTAATGATGTCCGAGAGCCGAATTCAACCCAAGGGGAGCCCGAGGAGGCCCCAGAGGGCCGCGTCATTGAAGTACAGCGGGTGCATCAAGTAAGACATCAGCCTGCCAGCAGGTGCCCCACGGAGATTTGTCAGAGGAGGGCGAGTTGAGAGACAACGGTGGCTGGCTTCTGCGGGGCGCCTCATTTCCACGGCTGGGCGCAGTTCGGACAATTTGCGCGCTACGACCCAATGAGAGATCCGGGGACCGATGTGAGTTGCCGTTGCCTCGACCTGGCCTGCTCCTACCGGCGGCCTTGAGGACCCGCAGAGGCCCTTGGGCATCATAGGAAGCCCAGTGGGCGTCAACAAACGCGCCCCTAGATTTGTTATAACGGAGTTTCTTGTTGTGTGTGTGTGTGTGCGTCTATTATATGGTTCCCCGCCCTTGGGAACACTTTTCTCATGGCGGCTGCTAAGTTCCCCAACCTCTTGTCGACAAGGGTTATTTACTGGATCGCACACACACACACACACCGTTTTTACATTACCTTGTCTACACATATTCATATATGTAAACGTTGGCCGATCGTGGTCCCCATCGTGGCCACCCATCGTTGCCCCCAATCGTTGCCGCTCCCCATCGTGTCCCCCCTCGCGCAACTGTGCGAAGCTGCTTAGATTCTTCTACCGCAAGGGTGTCATTTACACTCACTGCAGCAAGTCGGGGTACAAGCTGTCAAGCCGTCCTGGGACAGGCGTCTCCGGCCGCGGAAAAGGTTTCTTTCGTATTCAGTTCGTCTTTGAGTTTTTTTTGTGGCATATAAGAGGGGCTAGGGGTGCCGGCCTGGGCCCCACGTGTATACACCACCACCACCATCCACCTCCTTCCCCTCCTCCAGCCTCCTCTTCCTCTCATCTTTCCCGGGAGAGGTGGTGAGGGGTGCGGTGGTGGTGGTGGTGGTGTGTATATACACATATATATGCTCACACACATTCACCCAGCACTCCATCTCTTGACCTCCCGAGACTCCTGATCGTCTCTCATGTTCTCTCTGATTGCCGTTCTCCTCTTCTTCCTCCTCCTCGTCCCTCGCGCTGCCTCCTCCCGCCCTCCGCCTCCGTCTCCTCATCCTCTCATTTGTGTTCCTTCCGTGTGTTTTCCCTTTCCTCCTTTGCTTAATCCTTGTACCCCTTAGGATTCACATAAGGATTTAATCGGAATGGGATCCAAGTGCGAGCCCAGTATGAAAGGAACGTACAGCAGAAAGGGAAGGAAGAGGGAAGAGGGGGAGGACGAGAAAGAATTCGATTCGGAGTACATATGATTCAAGTATGGGTTTCATAGGAAGGGGCGAGGAGGAGAGGGAGGGAGGACTCTATTCAGCTAGAAGCTGAATGAGCAAGGAAAGGGAAGACGAGAGGACAAAGGAGGAGGAGGGAGTAGGATAGGGAAAATAAGTCACTGGGATCATACATTATTCTGTGCATGTAAAACCTATACGAATGCAACGTATTATGTTCCAAAGGATAGCATTTCCTTCTGTGTTTATATGGAAGATGGTCTAGCGCCTTCGAGAACCTATGGAAACACCGGATGTTGCATTGTCCACATCAAACACCCGAGCGCTTTCATGGAACAGAAAGCATGTTGAAGGCTCTTGAAGCATGTGGGAACACAGCTGTATGTTCCTGGTGGAGGACGAGCCAGTCTTTGGCGCCGCCTTCTGTTTCTCTCCAGCCGCTGACGGACTTGTCATTTCTCCCGCATCCCCCTTATCTTACTCAATCATACGTTGGGGGCGTTCGTTGTGGCATGTGCCCAGGAGGCTTCAGACACTGGAGGACTGCGGATATGTTGAGGGCGCTGGTGATGTCCATGGCCAATCCACGGTTGGAGTTCCACTGGTCTTAGCCAATGCCCTCACCGTCAATCAAGGAGGAGGAAGCTTGGACCTGATAGGTCAGCTGTCCCCTCCCCGGTCCCAGGGGGTCGGTCCCTGCTTTCCCTTCGGGTGTGCGGTTTCCCGCGAGGGGCGGCGTTCCAGGCAGTGGCCTCCATGATCGGCTTCTGCCGTCAATTCCCTCTACCCCCGGGCACTGCGTGGACGCGTGAACTTTTCTCGGCGAGGCAAGCGCCAGTCACCACGGGGTCATTCGGGAAACAGGTCCTCAGGTTTTTCCCCGCTTTTGGCTCACAGGGACACGAGCTGAACTCGGACCCAGCTGAACTCGGACCCAGCTGAACTCGGACCCAAGCTGAACTCGGACCCAGCTGAACTCGGACCCAAGCTGATCTCGGACCCGGAATCCCGGACCCAAAAACTCGGACCCAGCTGAACTCGGACCCAGCTGAACTCGGACCCAGCTGATCTCGGACCCAGTTGATCTCGGACCCAGCTGAACTCGGACCCAGCTGATTTCGGACCGAGGCCCGCGCTGCAGCGAGAGCGTCCGGGTCCGAGATCAGCCGGGTCCGAGATCAGCCGGGTCCGAGATCAGCCGGGTCCGAGATCAGCCGGGCCCGAGATCAGCCGGGTCCGAGACCAGCCGGGTCCGAGTTCAGCGGGTCCGAGATCAGCTGGGTCCGAGTTCAGCCGGGTCCGAGTTTCCGGGTCCGAGATCAGCCGGGTCCGAGTTCAGCCGTCGGCTGATCTCGGACCCGGCCGCGCCCGAACTCGGCCGGCCATGCGCCCTCGCCCCCTCCCCGTCTCTCAGGACCGCAAGGCAACAAAGAGCCCATCGAGCCATCTGGAATGTGCGTTCCCGATAATCCCTCAAGCCCTTTAGGGCGTGAGTGGTCTAGCGAGCTCGTTCTGCTAAACCCCCTTCTTCCCCTTCGGGGAGGGGGTTCCCCCTCCCCCTACCCCCTCCTCCTGGGCCTGGAGGCGCCTTCCCGCGAGGAATAGGAGCGCCCAAGATGGCCTAAGATTGTTCCAAGAGGGCCTCAAAGAGCTCAAGATAGCCTCCAAGGTCAAGCAAGATTTCCCAAGATGGTTCAAGATAGCTATCAACAGACATCCAAGAGCTCTCGAGACCGCCACAGGACGGTTCCAAGTGCCTTTCGAGCCCTCCAATGAAGCCCTCAAGAGGCCCAAATCCTTGAAATCCATATTGTTTTCCGATGTTTTTTTGCATTGTCGCCCTTTCGCGTCCGATGAGCTCTTGAGGCCTCAAGATGGCTCCAAGATGGCCCACAAGGGCCCCAAGAGAGGCCCAGGAGGGCTCCAAGACGGCCACAAGAGCGCCCAGGACCGCCCCAAGAGCGGCCCAAGAGAGCCCCAAGAGGCTCATTTTCGGGTCCCGACGGGGGCACTGACTTAAAGAACCCCCACATCTTTCATCGATGAGACCTCAAGGCCTCCAAGAGGGCCCCCAGAGCCCCAGGACGGTCCCAAGAGAGCCCCAGGAGGGGGCCAGGAAGCCTCCCATATGGCCCTAGGAGGGCCTCCAAAAGAGCCCTGAATACCGGGGACGCATGAGGGCGGCGCCAGTGGGGCCTTCGGTGGAGGCATCCGTGAGGCCATGGAACGTGCATGCGGTGTCCCGAACTGGATAACGGGAGCGCATGCGGGCATTGCCAGTGGGGGATTCTGTAGAGCTCCCCAGGGTCCGAAGGAACGAGTGTGGTGAGTGGTGGCATGGTCGGCGGGAACGCGCGCGGGCCACGCCAGTGGGCCCTTGTTCGGTGGAGGTCCCCATGAGGCCACGCGACGTGTGATAAGTGTCCCGAAGAGGATTGCGGAGACGCATGCGGGCGGGGGCAGTGGGGCCTTCGCATTGCATGGGCCGGGGGAACGTGCGTGGGCAGTTCCGCCATGGGCGACGGGGGCGCATGCGGCCGGCGCCGCCAAGGCCTTCGGTGCAAGTCACCGTGATGCCGGGAAAAGGTGTGAGGGAAAATAATGAAAGTTGTGGAGGGGACGCATGGCGGCGCAAGAGGGGTCTCTTCGGTGGAGCACCCTCGGCGGCCACGACGCGCGGGCTGTAAACCATGTCATGTAAAAGTTCTGAAGACGCAAAGCGGCCCATCGCATCCAGTCCAGGCGGTGTAGCCGCTTGGATGATGCATGTGCTACTTGCGCGAATCCGCATCCATGAGTACCGAACGGGACACGCGTGCGCGCGTGGAGCCAGTCCGGCGAGGACCGTTCGCGCCGCGTGTGTAGATCAGTCGCGGCGCGCGGCATGACTAATGCACGCACGCGGCATCTGCGAGTTGCGGCGCTCCGCGCTGCCCAACTGCGCAGCGCCCACACATGCGCGGGGCCGACGGCGAGCAGCCTCGCGCGAGGAGCGCTCCTTGAGACGTTGGGAGACGCCCTCAGCAGACTCCCGCGACCGCAATGTCGCGTAGGCGCCCCCCGCCGAGTGTCCCAGCGGCACTGCGGCAGTCGCAGGCGAGTGGCCCGGCGGCCCCTCTGTCGCACGGTCGAGGGGCCCTTGCGAGAGATTCACCATGGACTCCCTGACTTCGTGGCGCGCGCGTAACGAGACGGGAGTCTGCCGCCTGGGGTCCGCGCAGACATGGAGGACGTGCGCTTAGAACACGCAGGCAAGGACGGCGTCCGCGCGGCAGGAGTCCCCGTGGGCGTCCTCGGGAGCGCTGGGGATGCTACGTGCGTCCGCGCGCTGCCATGGAAGTAGCAGCATCCGCGCGCGCGGAGCCCAGTGGGAGCCCGCCCATGTCCTGCGCGCGGGAATCGCTGGTGCAGGGAAAGCCCTTCGCGGGCGCCAGAATTTTGGAGAACGACTGGTCCGCGAAGCCCATCTGCGCGGAGCAGCCACCGCGCGCGCGCGCCGGGAACTCCGCGGAGGGCAAGTGGAAAGCGAAAAGCCACGGGGTGGCGCGCCCGCGCCTGCTGAAAGAGCCCCTGCACAGACGCAGGGGCGCGCGCGGTCGCGCGAAGACAGCCATCGGAAGCGCGCGTGTCAGAGCAGGCGAGCCCAGCAGCAGGCCATGCCCGCGCAACTCTGCAACGAGGGCAGAGATGCAAAGCCCCGCGACGAGGCCCGTGGAGTTCCAATGGCAGACAAGCCTTTGCGAACACACCCACAGACACACACGCGCGCACACACGGACACACACTTAGGGGAGTAACTCGTAGGGCACACGGGAGAAGTCCGATTTGGGAACAAGCGCGGCGCCGAGTTTCCCCGGAGACTGGAGGGCGGTGTCTGGCAGGCCGAGCATTGCGCCGTCGCCTGTCCGCATCGGTCCACGATGGCCGCCCGAACGCTGGCGCGCGCAACTTTTGCCTGGGCGCCCGCGGAGCAAGACGCCCGCCCGGACATGCGCAGTGCGCGGGAGCCACGGCGTCCGGCTTTTGTCTGCGAGCGCTGCGTTTTGCGTCTGGCGCTGGGTGGGCGAGGCTTTCCGAGGCACTCACTCCTGCTGGTGCTCCCTGCCGCTTGCACCTGGGGTAACGACGCCAGTCTCTGCGCGTTGCTGCAGTGGCCCCTTTTCCATGCACTTGGAGCGCCGCACGGAGAGTGAAAGTGGACTTGCGGAAGTCGCTCGGCGACTACTTCCGCTCATGCTTTGGCCAGGCAGGGCCCATGGCGAACCGCTTCCAGGGGCGCCAGCGCACCATGTTCAGCAGCGCGTTGCGGTACTCCCCGTAAGAATTCACCACCGCCTCGGATATCACGAACGCACGTCTCGCCTGCCGCGCGCGACGCGGGACAGGCAGCCCGCCGCGCACCTGGCGGGGGGGCCCCGACGACGCAGTGGCGCGGTAGCGAAGAGGTTCAGGAGCAGCCCACCCACGTGCTCAGTTTTGATTCAGCGGAGAGCTTGCGCCATCATCGCGCAGGCGGCCTTTGCTTCGATGTCCAGGCGGAGTTCGACAGGATGGGGGCAGGAGCCTCTTCGAGCTGCGCCAGAGCACGCTCGTGGCCCCTCAAGCGCCACAGGGCCCCCCAGCGCGCGGGGCCGACGGCGACGGCGACCAGCCTCGCGCGAGGAGCGCATCCTGAAACGTTCGCCGCCACCTTCTCCGGGCCCCCGCGACCACGATGGCGCGCAGACGGACCGCGCCGCGTTTCCCGGCGGCGCGCCAGCGGGCAGGCGGCCCCTGCGTGGCGAGCGCGCAGGGCCGGAGCCAGAGATTGTCTCTGGAATCCCCGACGCGGGCCCGCGCGCGGAACGCGAGAGTCCGCCGCCCGGGAAAGCGGGCGCTGCCGCTCCGCACTCACATGGAGGACGCACCGCAAGGAAAACGCAGGCAAGAAAGAACGGACTCCGCGCGGCAGGTGCCCCGTGGACCTCCGCGGGAGCGCGAGAGATGCTGCGGGCGCGAGGTCGCTGAAACGGAAAAGGGTGCATTCGCAAAACTGGCGCATGCCCAGCGGTGGCCCGTCGATGCTCCGCGCGCGGGAAATGGCGGCGCAGGGAATGGCATGCGCGGGGTGAGACATGGAGACGAAGAGGCGATCCGTGCGTCCCATCTGGGCGGCATGGCCATCGCGCGCGCGCGCGCCCGCGCGCTGGGGACTCCATGGCGGGCAGGAAAGAGGCGGAAAGCCACCGGGTGGCGCGGCCGCGCCTGAGAGAGCCCCTGCGCGCGCACAAGAGCGCGCGCGGTCGGGGAAAGAGTCGAAGCGGATGCACTCGCGGCAGACCAGGAGAGCCGATTAGCAGGCCATGGCCGCACGAATCTGCAGTCATGGCATCCTTGCAAAGGCCCCCCATGAGGACCATGACATGCCCATGGAGCACGAAACGCTGAGAACACATTGACGGGGTCACCCTTACGCCCCAGGGGAAAGTGCCAAGCGGGGGACAATGGGTTGAGGCGGGTTGTGCCGGAGGCTGGAGGATGCTGTCTGGCAGGCCAAGCAAAGCGCCGTCGCCTGGCCCCATCGCTCCACGATGGCCGCCCAGACGCTGGGGCGCGCAACTTTTGCCTGGGCGCCCGCGGAGCAAGACGCCCACCCCGACATGCACAGGGTGTGGGAGCCGCGACAACCGGCCTTGGTCTGCGTGCGCTTGGATTTGCGTCTGGCGCTGGCTCGGCGCGTCTTTCGGAGCCACTCCTTCCTGCTTGCGCTCCCAGCCGCTTGCGCCTGCGGCAACGACGCCCTTCTCCTGGCGATGCTGGCGTGGCCCCTTTTCCGTGCGCGTGGAGCGCCGGACCGGTAGGCCACGGTGGACTCGCGGATGTCGCTCTGCGTGAGCTTCTGCTCCTGCGCAAGCACGAGAGGGTCCAGGGCAAAGCACATCTTGGGGCACTGACGCACCATGTTCAGCAGCGCGTTGTCCGCAGGGAAGCCTTTGCGAAGGTATTCACAATAAATCTCCGCCCCCGCCTGCGAGATCACGAACGCATGGCTCTGGTAAGCCTGCCGGGCGTAGCACAAACCAGCCGGCCCTCCGCGCGCCTTGCGCAAGGGCCCAGACCACGGAGTGGTAGAGCAGCCAAGGTACAGGATCAGCCAATCCTTGTGGTCCTTTTGGATGCAACGGAGAGCCTGCGCAATCATCGCGCAGGCCTCCTTGGCATCGATTGCCAGGCGGATGTCGTCTTCCAAGACGATGAGGGCAGGAGCCTCTTGGAGCTGCGCCAAAGCACGCTCGTGGCTCATCAGACAGCCCAAGGTCCCCCAATGCGTGCCCCAATTCGACTTGGCATTTCGCACATACCGAATACGGCGCGTCTTGTGTGCGGCGTCGAACCAGGAGCAAAGCACCCGGCCGCCCGGCCCGCCCTGGCAACGCTTAGCATACCCACTCCGTGCCTTGAGGGAATCCCCATCGGTTCCCGCCAACCACGTCGGCTCGATGCCCAGACCGGCTGCCACCTGGAAGGCAACGTCGCGCTTGTCTTCTCGACGCCGTAGGCTAATCAAACAAGAGGGCAGCGCTCGGAAGGTCGCGGATGCCATGGGACCGGATGGCTGGCAGAAGGCAGCGCGATCGAAAGGAAACGCTTGAGCCAAGGTCCCTGTGAAAAAAACGTGGTTGGGTTGGGAATGGCGCGACGACATAAAGGTGTAGGCGGAGGGCATAATGGAAAACCCACAAAGGACTCAAAGCGAATGCTATGGATCGCAATGGAATGCAATGTATCGCAAAGCGAAGTCAAGAAGGCAGAACAATGCAAGGCAGTGCAATGGAAACTTGGAAGGAGCTGCGCTGCATTGCACAACAATGGAATGCATGACAACGCAAGGCATGACAACGCATGCCACACCTGAAAGACACAGAGTGCAAGGCCACAAAGGCTGGAGAAAGATCCCCTGGAACCCATTCCCGGGATTACAGCTGCCGCCGAGTCTCCTGCACAGGAGACGGGAGGTGAGGAGCAAGGAGGAAGGAGGAGGGAAGGAAGGAGGGGCAGGGAGGAGGGAGGAAGAGGACGTCGTCGTCGTCGTCGTCGTCGTCGACGTGATGGTCTCCGTGGCCGCAGTCGTCGCCGTCGGAATCGTAGTCCGCCGTCGCTGCCATCATCACCGTCGACATTGCCATGGCCATTCTGAGCCTGAGAGCCACCGCGCGAAAATGCACGTCAATATCCAAGTGCATGCCTGCACGGCGTGGGCGTCTGAGCATGCTCCTGTGGCCCATGTGAAAGGATGGGGGAAGTGCTGTAGGGCCGCCCGCCCTGGGCCCAAGGACACCTTCAAAACCGCCCACACGCGCGAACAGGGCGGCCACAGAGCCCGTAAGACGGCCACGGCTCCCGTTCTTCATTTTCTCCCGCTCCTCCTCGTCCTCCTCCATCCTCTCCCCTTAGAAAGAAATCCTCCCTGGCGCACCACGGAACGTGTGTGTAGAGGGGGGGAGGCAGGCGTTTCGCCAGAGACTCCCTTGCCATGTACGATCGCCATGTATGATCCTGAAGTGTACTATTGTGCAACATTTACACGATGGAGGGCGGTTTGTGTTCACAATGCGGCTCTCGCCTTAGCGCCGCGTGCAATCGTCTTGAAGTCTGTTACACGGGTGGAGGGAGGTTCCTTTCCAAAATGGGGCTCTCGCCTGATGGCCGCGGACAATCGTCGTGAACGTCTGTCGCAGTGCAGGGATGGAGGGAGGTTACTTTTCAACATGGGGCTCTCGCGTGCTCGCCGCGGACATTGAGGCACCAGGAGAGCGCCGGAGAGGCACCGGAGCCGCCGGGTGAGCGCCGGTGGCGCGCCGGCCGAGAGCCGGGACAGCGCCAGACCGCCGAGGAAACGCCGACCGGGAAAGCGCCGGAGGCGGGAGGGCGCCGGCCGGAAGAACCCGAGGCGGAAGTCGGGAGGACCGGCGGGATCGCACCTGGCAGGAGGTGGGTCTGAGATCAGCCAGTAGCGAAATCGACCGACTCGGAGTTCAGGCAAGTCCGAAATGAGCCGGGTCCGAGTGCAGCCAGAGAGGACGGGCGCGCCGGGAACGCCCAGGCGAGACCAGGTCCGAGGTCAGCTGGGTCCGAGACGGCGGGATGGCGGTCAGACGGCGGCGGCCAGGGGAGCGCCGGCGTGGAGCCGGGCCAGGAGCACCCCCAGCCAGAGGCGGGGGGGAGCGCCGGGCGGGAAAACCCCAGCCGGAAGCTGGGAGGAGCGCCGGAAGCAGGCCGAGTCCGAGATCAGCCGGGTCCGAGATCAGCCGGGTCCGAGTTCAGCCGGGTCCGAGATCAGCCGGGTCCGAGATCAGCCGGGTCCGAGAGACGCCGAGGAGACGCTGGCCGGGGGAGCGCCGGCCCGTGGAGCCGGGCCGGGAGCACCCCGGCCAGAGGCCGGGAGGAACGGCGGGCGGGAGAACCCCAGCCAGAAGCCGGCAGGAGCGCCGGAGGCAGGCCGGGTCCGAGATCAGCCGGGTCCGAGATCAGCCGGGTCCGACTTCAGCCGGGTCAGAGATCAGCCGGGTCCGAGTTCAGCCGGGGGGGCGCCGGCCGGGGGAGCGCCGGCCAGGAGCCGGGCCTGGAGCACCCCCAGCCAGAGGCCGGGAGGAGCGCCGGGCGGGGGAACCCCAGCCGGAAGCCGGGAGGAGCGCCGGAGGCAGGCCGAGTCCGAGATCAGCCGGGTCCGAGATCAGCCGGGTCCGAGTTCGGCCGGGTCCGAGATCAGCCGGGTCCGAGACGGCGGGATGGCGGGGAGACGCCGGCGGCCAGGGGAGCGCCGGCGTGGAGCCGGGCGGGGAGCACCCCCAGCCAGAGGCCGGGGGGAGCGCCGGGCGGGAGAACCCCAGCCGGAAGCTGGGAGGAGCGCCGGAGGCAAGCCGGGTCCGAGATCAGCCTGGTCCGAGATCAGCCGGGTCCGAGTTCAGCCGGATCCGAGATCAGCCGGGTCCGAGATCAGCCGGGTCCGAGTTCTGCCGGGTCGGAGACGCCGAGGAGACGCCGGCCGGGGGAGCGCCGGCTTGTGGAGCCGGGCCCGGGAGCACCCCGGCCAGAGGCCCCAGAGGCCGGGAAGAGCGGCGGGCGGGAGAACCCCAGGCAGAAGCCAAGAGGAGCGCCGGAGGCAGGCCGGGTCCGAGATCAGCCGGGTCCGAGATCAGCCGGGTCCGAGTTCAGCCGGGTCCGAGTTCAGCCGGGTCGGAGACGCCGGGAAGACGCCGCCCGGGGGAGCGCCGGCCTGTGGAGCCGGGCCAGGAGCACCCTGGCCAGAGGCCGGGCCGGGAGCAGCCCGGCCAGAGGCCGGGAGGAGCGCTGGGCGGGAAAACCCCAGCCGGAAGCCGGGAGGAGCGCCGGAGGCAGGCCGGGTCCGAGATCAGCCGGGTCCGAGATCAGCCGGGTCCGAGTTCAGCCGGGTCCGAGATCAGCCGGGTCCGAGATCAGCCGGGTCCGAGATCAGCCGGGTCCGATTTCAGCCGGGTCCGAGTTCAGCGGGTCCGAGAGCAGCCGGGTCCGAGATCAGCCGGGTCCGAGTTCAGCTGGGTCCGAGTTCAGCCGGGTCCGAGTTCAGCTTCTTCCCAGGGGCCCCCCACGGGCTCCGGGACTGTCAGAAAACGTCCCAGGGTGAAGAATTGGTACTGGGGGAGAAGGCCCCAGGGTCCAGGACCCGTTTCCCTCAGCACCCGTCGCCCCCATGGTAAGCCAGGAAATTCTGACCTTGAAGCATCTTTGGAGCATCTTGGACCACCCTGACAGAAACAAGAACGCACGAAGCCAGAAATGCACGGGGAATGTCCGAGCGATGGCACGTCGACCCTGAGCGGGGTGATGCGTCCCCGGGAGCGGCTCCGGGAAGACGGCAAGGCCCTCGATCCACGTGCCAGTCATCCTTCTTCCTCCTGTTCCGGGCCCGCCTCCCCCCGAGTTCCAGCCCTTCCCACTGCGAGTAGCAGGCCATACCCACAGGGGTTTAGCATTACAAGCGACTCCACCGTGGCTGGCCCAAAATCCTAAGTCAGGCCAGCGAGGCCCGCTAGGGGCCTGCACGGAACTCCCCCTCCCAGGTGCAAGGCGTTGATCGCAATTGGAGATTGGGCATTCTCATCATCACTCCTTTCTCTCTCTTGCCTCCCTGGGGTCCGAGCGCGCACCCAGCGCAGCCGTGCGTCGCATCAACCTGTCTCCTTGCCTTCCCCCCCACCCCAGGTCCACCCTGCTGATCTCTCTTTACGCGGCCGAGTATTTCCAGGGCCACGAGGATCGGGGGGGGGAAGGACACGAGGGGGGAGGTCAGCAAGGGGTGGGTCAGCGAATCGGCTCCGTGTGACTGGCTCCGTCTTCTTATGATGCCTATTTGTTTGTTCTGGTGGTTACTGCCACCACAGGCTGTAGAGTTGTTAGTGCTATTCCTTCGTTTGTACTTACTGTTGGGGTTGGGATTGCTATTCCTATTTATCTTGTCTCCGACCCGAGAGGAGAGGCGAGCCCTCTACGAGGTGGCCCTGCCGTGTTGGGGCGCCCCGCTCGGGCGCGCGGCCCCGCGCGCGCAAAGTCTGCAGGGGCGCAGCGCGGGAACCCCGACGGGGCGGGGCCACGCCTGGCGGCAAAGGCGGGGACGGCGTCCGAGCGGCCGCCGATGGGGGGCCACGTCAGGCGGCTGTTTTGCATCCGGTAGTTCCGTCACCGTGCCAGCGCAGCATTCTGGGCGGCGCTTGCTCGAGAAGGCAGCGGGGCTTGCACGGGGCCTCTTGGGACAGAAGGCTCGGATTCGTGGTTCGTGTTCCCACTCGTGGCAACGATAGGCGGTTCTTGTTTGGTCTGGTTCTGGCAAGTTAGCATGCATGGCGCGTGAGGACGGGCTGGCCCTCGGGTAGGGGTTCAAAGCTCTGGGGAGCCACGCCGTGGCAAAGGCTATGACGTCGGCTGGTCTAGGGTGATGCGATGCGAAGATCACCCCCCCTCTGCGAGGCTCGCAGAGGGGGGTGATCAGCAGGAAGCCCCCACATTCCACATCCGCCGCTCCCCAGGAGCCCTGGGCAGGACTCCCCAGGAAGCTGTGGACGTGGATGTTTCCCGGCGGCGCACCGCGGGAGGGCCCTCACCCATTCCTCACTCTTCTTGAACAGGCAGCCGAAGCCTTTTTTGTGTAGATTCTGGACAGTCTACTTGCATGGCATTTTCCTTCCCCCCTTCCCGCTCCCTCGCCATTTCTAGCAGCGCTGGGCCGAGAAGGCGTGCAAGCGAGTCCCGGCTTGCGTTAAGTTCGAATTGTTTTTTGGGGCCTCGCCACGCAACCCCGTTTGATTGAGGTTTCAGGTTTTCGGCTGTGTTCGTGGGCTCTCTGCGGTGCGGCATCGGGGTGCCTTCCAGCAACTGCGCCTCGCCGGGAGCATTCTGGGGGTGCCGAGATCGTCCCGAACGGCCACCGGAGGCCCAAGTTCTGGCTCGGAAGCAAGATCAGGGGCGCCGACGGGGGAGGGGGGGGGTCAGCCCAGGGGAGGGAACGCATCGATCTCCCATCGTCCGCTCGTTGCCAATCAGGTGGGCCTTATCTGTCTCGGCCAGCCCAGGAGCATGCGGGCGCGCTATTGGGAGACCGTCGCGGCTCTGTCGGCGACGTATCGCCGATTCCAGGTCGATGTGTCCCTCGTTCGCCATTCCCCCTCCCTCTATCGTCCCCCCTCAGCCGAAAGAGCCCCGTAGGCGCCTCTCGCGCCTGATGTAGGTCGGCAATGAAGAAATATCCATGAGGGGGGATCACGCAGCAACGCCCTCCAGAGCGATGGTTGATCATTGGGGTCTGGGCCTGTTCGTGGGCGTCGCCGTCGTCACTGAAATAATTGGATCGTCATCCCAATCAACTCCCTCAGCGGCTGAATGTTATCTATTCATCTGAACGTTCCTTATCGTATCTTCCAGAACGTCTTCCTGCACTACCCTCAGGCCACCCAGGACCCCAAGACAAAGACATGTGAGACATGCTGTCGCTAAGTGACGCTCGTGCCCGATAAGAGAAGCATGAGCCGTTGGATTCAATGCGACGGTAGCCTAGTTCGGGGATCCCGCCGTATTCGGGCGCGTCGGCCAGTTCGTCCTATTATATCTCCAAGAGGCCAGAAAGCCGGACATCAGTTGGGCTTCCCTGAGTAAAGGCTTTGGAGTCGAGAGATCCAGGAGTTGGCTTCACGCGCCCAGGCGAGAGGCCAGCGGAAAGACAAAGCGGGGGCGGCTCCGTTGGCGGACTGTCGGCGGATGCGACATGTGATCAGACGGGCGCCCCCACAATGACGACGACGACGACGTCGACGAGCACATTCAATATGAGCTTTGGCCCAACGTGTCGCGCCGCTGTTTCTTGCCCTGCACGCTTCGGAGCGACACGCCATTCACGGCACAGTCCCCGAGCGTCGACGTCCCAAGCCTTTCCGAGCATTCCGTCCCGCGGGGCCGAGCGACACGCTATTCTTGGGTGCGCGGGTCCAAGTCCCGAACAGGGCGTGATTGTTGTTCACATTTAGTTTTTCCAGCTTCTCCCAGGGACTGACCTTTGAACATATATGTTTTACACCTGCTCCATCTTTTCCGAAAAACCTTTCGTTGAGAAAGCGCAGTGTGTTCCAGCTGTCCAAAATTCCCAGAGACAGACTGTTCTTCTGTTTGAGAGGCTACGCAGCACGGTAGTGTTTGGAAAATTTCGAACAGTTGGAACAGTTGGAGCACATATCGCTTTTGAGCGGCCACGATTTGGGAACAATTCGAAAAGTTTGACAGCACAGCATTGTCAACGGTCCGTCTCTGGCAAAAGCTGGAACATGCCACTCTTTCTTCAAAGGCTAGTTTCTGAAACAGTTGGAAAAGTGGGGAACAACTAAAGACATAGTTTTGTTCAACGGTCACTCTCTGGGAACAAATGACAAGTTGGGAAAGCTGAAAACGCACAGCGTTTGTCAAAGGATACGTTTTGTGAAAAGATGGAACAGCTGGCAATTACAACTTCGTTCAACAGTCGGCCTCTGGGCAATTTTGAGACAGCTGGAAAATGCAGGGTTTTTCAAAGGGTTGGAGAGGCTGGACAGGCTGGACAACAAATCGCTGTTCCACGGTCGGTCTCTGGGAAAGCTGGAAAAGTTGGAAACGCAACGGTTGTTCAATTATCAGTTTTTCGGAAAATGTGGGAAAGCCGGAACATATTTTATTTGCCAGCGATCAGTTTCTGGGAAAATTTGCAAAAGCTGGATGCAATATAAAAACAGTATTTTTCAACGATCAGTCTTTAGGAAGAGTTGGAGAGGGTGGAGAAGCTTGAAAACACAGCGTTTTCAACGGTCGGTGTGTGGGAGCAGTCGAGGAAAAGGAGGAATATGTATGATGGCAGGGGGTGACCATATAAATAGATCGGAGGTGAGGGGGTGAGATCGAAGTGGAACGGAGAGCCCCCCTACCGGGATATCGGTTTCGGTTTCGTGTTCGTGCGTGCCGTGCGTGCGGGCGAGGCGAAGCTGCGTGGGCGGGCGAGAAATAAGTCTCCTGTAGCTGAGGCGCGGCCGGACCAAAAGTCTCCCTTCCGGCAACCGGTGCCTCGCGGTGTCCCGCCGGTGTCCCGCAAGGGGGCCCGTGGCGCGCGGTGTCCCGACGGTGTCCCGCCGGTGTCCCGTCGGTGTCCCAATGACGATGATGATGATGATGATGATGATGATGATGACGATGTTGATTATGTTGACGATGATGATGCTGATGGTAATGGTGGTGATGATGATGGTGTCCCGACGATGATGCTGATGATGATGACGATGTTGATGATGACGATGATGGTGATGGTGGTGATGATGATGGTGCCCCGATGATGATGATGATGATGATGATGATGATGATGATGATGATGTTGGTGATGATGATGTAGCTGATGATGATGCTGGTGCCCCGATGATGACGATGATGTAGATGACCCTGATGGTGTTGTTGGTAATCAGATGATTTGATGATGATGATGAAGATGATGATGCTGGTGTCCCTCCCGATGATGATGATGAGGTTAATGATGATGCTGTTGGTGATAATGGTGATGATGATGATGATGGTGTCCCGATGATGGTGATACTGATTGTGATGATGATGACGCTGATGGTGTCCCGATGATGATGATGATGGTGTTGATGATGACGATGATGATGGTGGTGATGATGATGATTTTGATGATGGTGGTCCAGTGATGGTGATGATGATGCAGATGTTGATGTTGATGATGGTGTCCCGATGATGTTGGTGATGAGCGATGATGGTGATGATGATGATTGTGACGATGATGATGGAGTTCCGATGATGATGATGCGGCTGATGACGTTGATGGTGATGATGGTGTTATTGATGATGATGGTGTCCCGATTATGATGATGTTGATGATGTTGTTCTTGATCATGATAATGGGATGATGATGATGCTGATGGTGGTGTTCCTATGCTGCGATAATAGTGTCCCGATGATGATGATGATGATGATGATGATGTTGATGATGTTGATGGTGACGATGATTGTGTCCCGATGATGATGTTGATGATGGTGTTGATGATGATGTTGATGATGATGGTGATGATGTGACGATGATGATGGTGTCCCGATGATGATCACGATGATGATGTTGATGATGAAGTTGATGACGATGATGTTGATGATGAGGATGACATTGATTGTGATATCGATTGTGATATCGATAGTGGGATCGATAGTTATACCGAATGTGAGATCGATTGTGAGATCGATTGTGCGATCGATCGAATGAGATCGATCGAGCGAGACCGATAGTGAGATCGATTGTGAGATCGATAGTGAGACCGATAGAGTGAGACGTTGGTTCCTCCCCCCCCGAACCTCCTTATCACCCGAAGGGTGGTCGTATAGGTGTATATGTATATATATACATATAGAGGCACATACATACATACACACAGACATGCGCATGTGATCCAGCGTGAACCCCAGGCAGTCCATTATCGCGCTATGGATGTGTCAGCAATGTGATCAAAAACTACGTGGTGTAATCTATGTGGTGCAGCATACGTGGTGCAAGGTACAGGCTCAACGAAGCGGCAACGGTCGGCAACGTGGCGAAGCACCCAGCGCACAAGGAGGCATCAATGTGACAAGTGCGAGGCTGGACGGAGGCTTGTTTTCGCGAACAATGTTTCGACTGTGCGCCAGTCTCGGGCCACCACGGGCCTGACCAGCACGCCTTTGCTACGTTTGCATTGGGCTTGCCCACGGGTGGGCGTGCAAGCCGAGGGTGCTCAGCCACCGGCGCCCCGCCGCATCATAACATCGAATTGAAATGTCTTTCCGAGTTGGTCCGGATGTCATCCGTGGAAGTGTCGTGTGCCTTCGAAATTCAGCTTCTGGACGGCATGACCGCGCCGATGTGCTGTCGATTTGTTTCGACCTGCGTATAGGTCAGCGTCGATCAGCGTCGATCTGCAAAAGCCAACATCATGGTTTCGCAGCCCCCCGTGAATTGCCGCATAAGCATGGCCGAGGTGGTAATCTCGCGAAGGAAAGTCAAGGCGCAGTTTATAATCGACGCCCTCTTGTGTGCAGGCTCACGGCCCACCAGCCCTCCAAGTCGTCATCGTCGTCGTCGTCGTCGCCTCCGTCGTCCTCGTCCTCTTCCTTGTCGTTTTCCTCATCGTGGTCGCTTTGCCGTCGCCCCCAGCCACTGCACCGCCGAGGCCCCGGCGGCCTCGCGGACTTGGGCCTCACGCAGGATGGGGGCGGGGCCTCGGCCTGCCTGCCGAAGCAGATGGGGCAGGGCTTCGAAGAAAAATCGCAGAAGGATTACGTCAGAATCGCAAGAATTGATGTCCAGATTCCAAGCCCTCTTTGATTTCAATAATTGGTATGACTGTGCTGCTGTTTGTTACTCTCCGGCTGGGCCCGATCCCAATCTAATTATGTTAGCCGCTTTTTGTGTTTCATGCTTCTACTAATTCTCCCCACTGGCGGCCACGCAGGAATAATCGCAAGAAGTCTGGGCCTCGAAGAAGAATTCGGTCAGAAGGGATCGCAAGAGGCAAAAGGGATCACGCAGGGCAAGAAGTCTCACAATAGCTCGGAACTCGAAAAAGCATGTGGTCAGAAAGTCCAGGGCTTGTCGGGGAGTGGTTTCCCCATTCCCCACAAAACGACGAGAACCTTTCCGAATCCTTCCGAAGACCATCCCCGGCCACGCAGACCGCTCCTGCAGGGCATGAGGCGTGGTAAGGCCTCCAGCTGCGCACGGACAGCTCGCCCAGGTAGTCCGGGCTGACCTCAACATGCCCCCCAAGTCCCGCGGCGCCCCTTGGGGCGCCTCTGGGGCGCCTCTCGCGCCCCGGGGGGGGGGGACCGTCTCGGACTACTCGGGGAGCCTGTTGATGAGGTCAGCTTGGACTACTCGGGGGCAGGGGTGACGTGGACCTAAGCGGTGTTGTGCCGTTCTCGTTTCGATTTCGTTTTACCGCAATGGCGGACTGGAGACAAAACGAGGGAAAAACGAAAACCAAACGAACACGAGAAACATTGTTTCGGTCGAGCCCTGCTCGGGGGGCCTGTCGAGGCCAGCCCGGACTGCCTTTTCGAGGGCTGTCTGCGCGCAGCCCGAAGCCCCACCGAGGAGGCGCATGCATTGCGCAGGGCCAGGCCACGCACATCCGGCGCCGCTCCCTCACGCCGCCCCCGCGCGCCCCTGGCAGCGAAGGCGCCCTCACCGACGGCGCGGTGGCCGCACAGTCTTGGGATTCTAGCGCGGGTCCGAGAGCGCCCGGGGCGAGCAGGGCCTCCGAGGCCCCAAATTTACGGCGATGGGCTGTGCGGTGAGGTCTTTCGAAGGGATTCCGGGGTCACCGCACGGTCTGTCACCGCACCGTCTTCTGGACCCCCAAACAGAGAGGGGTCAAGCGAGGATCCAATGAGTCCGTCCAGATTTTCGGTTTGTTCATGTTTCTGCGCTGATCCTTCTTCTTCTAGGGCCGAGGGTTCGTTTTGGCGCCGCTCGCTCCGAGGCCACGGGACAGGGTCCACAATGTGACCTCGGCAGTTTGCATGTTATCCGCGGGCGACTTGCGTGCACCGTACCGCGTTGACGTCTCCCTAGGGGGTCGTTGGTTCTCTGCCCAGCAATTCTGCGGTGCATAGTTTTTTCCTGCTTTTTCAAAGCGAACAAACATATGCACAGTACCGCGTTGGAGCGAAGCCTCCAGGGAGTCCAAGCATAGTGCGGTGCACGGGCGCCGTTCTCGTATGTTAAGCAGGTCTTGTCTGGCCCATCTGTTCAGCTGGTCTCGTTGGAGGGGAATTGCTCATGAATTCAGGGATCCCGGACCAACGAGAACGACCCAACAGGCCAAAGGAAATTTGCTCAACATGTAGGCACTTGAGGTCACATGGTGGACTTGTCCCGCGGTCCTCAACCGCGCCGCAAATCAGGGGAATCCGCATCATCAGGCGACGAACTTCCGCCCCGAAGATTCAGCTCCCTTGCGGACTCAGCTCCTGGACCCCCCCGAGAGGGTTCAGGATGAACCTGGGACGCGGCACAGGCCCGAGGCGGCCCCAGCACGCCCCAAGGTGCCCCCCGAGGAGGCTCCCGGATGCCACCCAGAGTCCAAGAGCCCCTCCCCCCCAGGCGATGCCACGATGGCCCCAGAGGCCTCACAGACCCAATCAGCTGCAGAGCGGTGGCCCAAGCTTCGAAGACCAGCTGCGCTGTGGCGCAGGCGGCGTATGCTCGCGGTCCTCCAGGGGTTGCGACGGGGGTGCGGAGTGGTAGGGCACGGATCGAAGAAGGAAAGCGACAGAAACGTAAATTTTCTGAGGCCCGCGCATATTTCTTGCATCTGGATTGGGCCCTCATGGCGGCGCCTCTGGCGCCGCCCCTGGCGCGCTCCGCGCGAAAGGGAGTGGTACCCAGCGCCGATTAAAGAACTCCGCGCGGATAGCCGAGAAAGTATGGTTACGTTTTTTGTTCTTCCAGCAGAGTAAGCATGGATAACACATTTGTGTCGCACTCCTGGCGCCCAGAAGGCCTTCTCAGACCCCTGCCTGTCACACAGTGGCATGTGCCCCCGTATTGGGTAAGAGGTAACCGAGCTGTGTTACCGCGCGTCCAATTGGCATATCACATAGTAGATCGGTTCGCCAGCAGATGGCCCACATCATTTCTTGGGGTATGAGGCTTTGGGGCACCTTTTGACGTTCAAATATCGACGGAGCATGTACTCCAACATTTGTTACAAGTATGCGCGCTGTGTATGACTTTGATATTGACTTGTATTTTGCCCATAGGAGGCCAATGAACCAGGATGCTAATGTCTGACACCGACGCATGTTGGCCTCCCCGCAGGTATTGGTCGGCAGTACGTACCGTAGTAGATACAGCTCGCGTGCGCGGTCTCTCTTGTCTTTCGGGCTGTAGTCGCGCAGTGCCTCCCGTACCTTTCCAGTAACCCCTTCTGTGGGCGACCTTCCGGTTTATAACAGAGCCGTTACATGAGCTGCTCGAATGCGAAAGGCCTTCTGCGCGGCTGCTCTTGGCAAAAGTCGTGGCAGGATTCTGTGACGGTTGCCCAGGCCTGGTGGAAGCGTTGCCCAGCGCTGCGGTTTCTGCCAGGGGCAGGCTCACCAGGGTCACCACAGGTCACCACCTGTCGAAGAAGAATAAACGCCAAAAACCTAAACGTGTGGCGCTCCGCGCGGATTTCTTGGACCGCGCTGAGCCCCCCGGCGACGCCTCCGGCGCCGCCCCTGGCGCGCTCCGCGCGCGAAGGAGGGGGTCCAGCGCAGGTCCAAGAAGCCCGCGCGGACCGCCAACAGTTTGTGTTTATGGCGTTTTTTCTTCTTCTAGCATGGCCCCGCACCTTTTTTCGGCCGCGGTGCTCTGGTCCCGAGCCCCGCGCCCCAGCTTCCGTGCGGCAGGTGGCCTCCGTCCCGCGGCCCCACCGCAGGCCTCGCGCGTCGCCCTGAGACCCGCTATGAGTGAAACCTATGGGCCGCCAGCCTGCCACCGATTTCCCCTGCTCATTCAATCGTCGGGCTCTTGGGCCAGGGTGGCCTGGCACCCGATGCCTTGCTGCACGCAGTCCGTCGAAGAGGGCCAAGCGACATAAACATCAACTTTCCGCGCAGATGTTTTGGATCGGCGCTAGGGCCCCCTGGCGGCACCTCTTGTGCCGCCCCTGGCGCGCTCCGCGCTCCAGGGAGGGGAGTCCAGCGCAGATCCAGGACATCCGCGCGGTCCTCAGAAATCATGTCTGTTTATGTCGTCTTTGGTCCTCTAGTCCAGTCAGAGATGAGAGTCGCGAGGGGTACTTGATAGGGAGGGGGGCGGCATCGCACTCGGGACAGCGGTCCACGCAGAGGCAAGTTGCAAGAACAAGAAATTGAGCACCCGAGCGTAAGCGGTAGGTGGTAGGAGGCAGCATGCAACAGGTAATGCACAGGCCATTGCGACGCCACACCCAAACGCATGGATACCCGCCGTCTTCGTCATGTATTGCGAAGCTAGGTGGCATGTACACTGGCCCACCGAAGTGTAAGACGACGGGAGCATGCAACAATTATAATTTTCACAGCTGGAATCATGTTTGCACAGGCCTCCATCCCAAAGAGAGGAGTGACCTTGTCGCTAGAAGTGTGCTTTCGTCATGTAGCGCAGCGGTCGTCCTCCCCTCTCTAGTTATCTCATCCTCCCCTTCCTTCCCTCCCTTCTGAGCTTTATCCTCCATCCCCTCAGCTCCTTTCTGTTCGCCGTGCTATCCGCCACGTCTGGAGCGTCTCTACAGCCCCCTCCCCATTCCCCCTCTCCTCCTTGTAGGTCGTAGGGGCCCACCTGCGCTGAATTGGGGGGCATCTTGGGGCCACCTTGGGCGCTTTGGCGCCATCGCAGGGGCCTCTAGGAGGCGCTCCTGTCGCTGGAGCACGTCCCCCCTTGGATGCGGAAAAGGATAAGGAGAGTGAGGGAGGGATGGTGGTGAAAGTCATTGGACAAGAAAACATAGGTCGCGAGCGGAGATACACGCACAACGACGGCTACGACGACGAGGACGACGACAACAGCAACAACAACGACGACGATTACCCTGTGCTGTATGCGAAACTTCTCAGGCTGGACAATTTTCCAAGATCCTTGCTTCGGCGCGGATCGTTTATAAGGGAGGGAGAGGGAGGAAAAAGGCTGAGGGAAGGAGGGAGGAGGGACAGTCCTTGAAGAGGCTGTGTCCCCGCGGTGGCCTGCGGGGGACCTGGGACCAGAACCCCATCGACCTCAACGCCCATGGGTCCCCTGTGGTGATGGGGGTGGGGACCCACTCTGGTGCCCACGGGCTTCAGTTGGAGGGATATAGGAGATGCAGAGGGAGTGAGAGAGGAGGATGAGAAGGAGGGAGGGAAGGAGGGAGGAGGGAGGATGATGCGCATGGAATAAGGAGGAGGAAGCGTGCAGGAGGAGGGAGGAAGGGAGGGATAGAGGCAGGGAGGGAGGGGGGGAGGGGGGGGAGGGAGGGAGGAGGGAGGAGGAGGAGGAGGAGGAGCAGGAGGAGGAGGAGGAGGAGGAGGAGGAGGAGGAGGGTGGAAGAGGGAGGACGGAAGAGAAGGGGAAGTGGAGGAGGAGGAGGAGGGAGGGAGGGAGGCAGGGGGAGGAGAACGGCGACGCAGCCGAGCACGACGATGCCGCCGACGAAAGCGGCGCTGGCGGCGAGCGTGTGCCGCGGCACAGGGCGGCGCGCCCGTGACGCTGGTGCTGGCGGTGTCCCCTGGCAAGCGGTGCCTCCTCCCAGGGTCGGGGGCCCTTGGAGGCAGGGCATGTCGCCATTGTAAGGCGTTGGGCTACTCAAAGACAACCCCCCAGGTAGTCTGGGGCGGTGCCGACGCCCCATGGGTTGTTCCGCGCCCCGGTGTTGGGATGATGAGGCCGTTCAGGCAACGGATAACGGAAAGAGCGAGGTACGATTGATGACGCTTTGATGTGAGCGAAGCCCTAAAGGGAGGGTTTCCAGGGGAGGGGGGTAGGGCGGGGGAATGGTGTTAATAGCCGTTTTCGGGTTTTCCTTTGGGTTTTTGTATGTCTTTCGGGTTGTCCCCTTTTCCGTCCCAGAAGAGCCCAAGACAGCCCCAAGACGTCCCAAGAGGCTTCGCAGACGCCCCAGCCAAGAGGCGTCCCAAGAGGGCCCAAAGAGGCCAAAATCATTGATGTTCCTCAGGAAAACGTGCATTTTTAGCATATACGATTTTTGCGGTTTTCACGGCGTTGACGACGACCCAAGAGGCCCCCAAAACGCCCCAAGACGGCCCAAGAGGCTCCCAAGAGGCCCCCAAAACGGCCCAAGAGGGCCTCCTGACGGGCCCAAGAGGGCCCCAAGACGGCCCAAAGAGGGGGACCACGAACCGAGAAGTCTAGCTTTTCTCCCCAAGACGCTCCCAGGAGGCCCCAAGAGCCCCAGAAGAACCCCCAAGAGGCCCCCACGAGGCGTCCCAAGAGGCCCCCAGGAGGCCAAAATTATTGATTTCCGATGGGAAACATGGCATTCTTAGCTTACACGGCTTTTCGGCTTTCGCGGCGTTAGCGACGGTCCAAGAGGCCCCAAAGACCGCCCCAAGGCGGCCCACGGGGCTCCCAAGAGGCCCCCAAAACGGCCCAGGACGGGCGGCTTTCCGCTCATGTGGCACCAGAAGTATTTGGTGGGGAACCGTATCTTGCCGACGGACCGCCTGTCCTACGAGCTGCAGGCCATGTGTCGCTTGCTGGAGGCGGCAGAATGCTATGACTGGCTCAACTTGGCGTCGTTGGCGTTGTTCCAGGTGCTGGCCAGGCGGATGCGGGAAGCTTCGAGGATGAGGAGCTGTGGTCTGGCGACCAGCAGCGCGCGGCCGCGATCTCCCCGGACCGGACGGCGCACGTTGCCAGTCGCACGAAGGGAAGGCGGATATCAAGAATCAGCGCCCGAAGGCCCTCGACGTCCGCGCCTCGACAGTTCGTCCAAAGGGAACTGCGAAGGCAGGCGCCAAGGCTGGAGGCACGGACAAGGCCTAGGGGCCGAGCAGCGGCTGGCTGGGGCCCCGCCGCTGGCCGCATCATCCTCAGAGGGGTAGGCCCGGCGCGAGTTCTGCTTTTCCTCGAGGGCCTGTCTTTGCTGCGGCGATTGCCGTCGAGCTCTTCCCCCTGCCGAAGCTGGTGGAGAAGTGGCTCTGCCGCGCTGGGCGAAGCCGAGGAGTGCGGCAGCGAGTTGCTCGACGGAAAAACGCGACCATCCGCGCGAACAAGGCCATCAGCGCGCTGAACTGGCTGAGCGCGCGCGGGTCGGACGCGGCACTCTCGGCGGCCCCCTCGCTGGCGCAGTCCAAGGCCACCCAGCGCGTTAGGGGCGCCATGCTGGCTTCTCAAGCTGTCGTTGCGGTGCCTCGCCCGCGCGAAGCCGCACGCGCCGCGCGCTTCTGCGTTCCCAAGCCGGGTGCAACTCGAATGAGCACGCGGTTGTCGACTACCAGGAAGAACTCCTCTCGGTTCCGACGTCCTGCGTGGATGCCCTGGTGCGTCGCGCCGCCTGAGGCAGCCGATGCGCTGGTTGATTTCGAGAAGCACGCGGTCAGATCTGACTTCGAGCATTCGGAGGTGCTCGACAACGCGGAGCGCACCGCGCCTGACATGGACCGCAACTTGTCAGGTGATCGCGAGGCCTGCGTCCGTCTCGTCAAGCGCCTGGAGAGGTGGGAGCGTCGCGGTGGCGCACTTCGGCGAAGGAGCGCGCCGCCGTCTTTTGCGCATAGAAAATGCGTGGGAAGCAGAGGCTGGCGGTGGACGCCCGCCGCTGCAATCGTCGGCTTTGCGACCCGCGTGGGGTGGAACTGCCTACCGCCGAGCCCCTTGGCATGATCGAGGTCAATGACGATGCGGGGGTGTTCGTCGGCGCTTGGGGCGCGCGGGGCGCGTTCTACCGCTTCAAGATTACTTCGGCCTGCCCCCCCTCCGCGCGGAGGAGCTCGACCTTCGCGATGCCGAAGGTGAGCGGCTGACTGGGGACCGATGGGTGCGCCCGTGCTTCGCGGTGCCCCCGGCGGGCTTCAAGTGGCCGCGGTGCCTCGCGCAGGCTGCCGAGGTGGAGGCGGCCGCGGGCGCGCCAGCGTCTCGTCGTTTGCAGACTTTTGGCGGCTCGCGCTTGAACGCGGCTGGTGGCCAATTTTTGCACTGCGTCCACGCGGGCGCCCATGGTGGTCTTTCGTCTGAGGTGCAGGCGCAGCAGGACCGGGCCTGCGCGGCCCTGGGCGCAGTGGGGTTGGCAACGCATGAGCACGTTGATGTCTGCGAAGAAACTGAGGTGTTGGGTGTAAGCATCAAGGGTCACTCCAGGCTCGCTGCCACCTCGCTCGGCCGCATGTGGAAGCTCGACAGTGTGCTGGCACGGTCCGTGGCGCTGCGACGGGCCGCCAGCTCGAGTCGACGGTTGGCCATCTTACGTTCATCTTCACGTTTCGCTGGCCGCTGTCGTCTCTGTTGTCGGTCATTTAGTTTATTCGCACGGCTGGGCCAGAGACGCTCGACCTTTGGCCCTCTGTCCGTGACGAGCTCGGCGCGGCCCGTGCTCTGCTGCCGTTCGCCGTTGCCAAGTGGAGATTGCCCGGGCGCGGGCAAGTCGCGGCCACCGACGCCTGTCCGACTGGATGGGGAGCGGTCGAGGCGCAGCGGGGTGACGAAAAAGTAAACGAGGCTGGGCGCATCGATGAGAGGTTAAGGTTTCGCGTCAGTCAAGAAAATGATTATGGCGCCCGTGCACTCGCAAGCACCCGCCGCGCCCTGAGCGGCCCGATGACTATCTTGGCCCCCGAAAGGACCAACGAGCCTGACAAGTTTCGGGAGGGGGGCCCCGAGGCCCCCGACATCAGCCCCGAGCGGATCTACGAGGGCACTTGGAGGGCCGCGTGCGTTGGGCAGTTCTTTCGGAAGGAGGCCATCCACACCCTAGAGCTCGAGGGTATGATCTGGACCCTGAGGGGGCTCGCCGGGCGCCCTGGATTCGGGCGTCGACGTGTGTTATTTCTAGGAGATAGTATTGGGCAAGTTCTGGCTTCCGCTAAGGGAAGATCCTGTGCCTACAAACTAAACCTGCGCTGCCGACGGCGGCGCGCTCTGCGCCTGGCCCTCGATGTGCGTTGCCGCGCACGCTGGCTCCATTCTCGGCACCTGGCTGACGCCCCCCCCCCCCCCCCCGACGCTTCGAGCCTTTGTCGAAGCGACCTCGGGCGGGCGACGAGCCCGGCGCGGCCGCCGCAGGGGCTGGAGGGGGCCCCCCGGGCAGCCGCGTTGGTGGCGCTGACGACGGGCCACTGCGAGGAGAGGCGGCTGGTGGCGAACGGGCGCTCGGCGGTCGGGAAGGCGAGGGCGCCTCAGAGGCCGCGACGCCCGCCGAGGACGCTGCCGAGGTCGCCTCCCGGCCTGCCGCCAACGCCGCCACCGATGGCGAGGAGAGCGACGGCGAGCTTCTTGAGTCAGGATCGTTGCTCAGCGGAGGCCGGCACCATCGGCCGCTCGCTCCTCGAGGGCAAGGCCGCGTCCGATCGGGCCGGCCAGATCTACCAGGCGCTGTGCTAGCCGTTCGCGAGCGACTGCGGCAGGCTCGCTGGGCTCCCCGGAGGAGCTCGACTGCGCGCTGATCGAGATGTTCGGCGAGAAGTCCTTCGAGGGCTGGGGCAGCACCACAGGCCACCTCCTGCTCGCGCCCATCAAGGGGCTGTTCCCAGAGCGCGGTCGCTGCGGGCCCGCGAAGCTGCCGCGTGCCCACTGTGCCCTCCAGGGCTGGGGCCGCATGGCTCCTGGGCAGTCGCGCCTGCCCGAGGCGCGGCCTGCGTGAGCGGCGGTGATGGGCGAGCTGCTCCGGATGGGCTGCCGCGCGACGGCCATCGAGGTCATGGCGTCGCCGGTGAATTACGGGCGGTCTGGCGAGACGCACGACCTGAAAGCGAAGTGAGTCATCCCGCCAGCGACCAACGTCGGGCCTTCCTGGGCCATCGTGATCAGACCGTCCAGGGGGCTGCGCCCGACCAAGGTCGGCTTGCACGGCGGCGCCGTTCTCTGGGACATGGAGGAGGCCTGGGCCGCGCAGCTGCCGCGCGATCTCTCGCGAGGCAAGACAGGAGACGAGGCGGCGTTCAGCTGCGCATGCGCGACGTGCCTGAAGCAGTTCAAGACGGCGGCGGTGAAGCTCGGTCTGCCCGAGTGGGCGCCATGCCAACTCATGCGCAGCGGCGCCTCGTGGGACCGTCTCTGCCTGCGCCGCACCTCGGGCGAGATCCACGAAAGTGGGGAAGGTGGGGCAGCCGCGCGAGCGTCGCCAGATACGAAAAAGGAGGTCGCGCGCAGGCCCAGTTGCAGAGGCCCCGCGCCGGCTTCCAAGAGTGCTGCCTCTGGCGCAAGAAGAACCTTGAAGGGGTGCTCCTAGACGGAGGGCTGCCGCCTGCACCGCCTGCAGTGCCGCGGTCTGGAAATTTGAGGACATCTAAGCGGGCTGTGGAGGTGTCTCAAAAGAATTGGTGAGAATTGGGGGTGTTGCCACTGTGACTGATATTGCGCACGGGGCTGGGTTTGATCTGACGAGGCCTGAAAGTGCAGCAGCAGGCGTTCAATCGAATCCGCTCGAATGCGACCGCAGCGATGATCGCCCCAGCGTGCCAGGCGCTGAGTCGCGCACGCTGTGGCTGCACAGGCCCACTGCGATAAAATGAGCACCCGCGGGGCCTGCCAGGACTGTCGCCAGGAGACCAGGAGAAAGTGCGTCATGGCAACATCCTCGCTATTTTTGTCGTTGGATGTTTTGAGATTGTGCTTGTAAAAGCGTAGTCCATGTATACTTGAGAACCCTTCAACCTCCATGCTGTGGATTCTGCCTGAGGTGAAAGCGCTTTGTTTGAATCGCTCTAGTTTTTTTTGCGTCACTGCCTACTGCCAGTTTGGGAACCGGTGGAAAGAAGTGACCAACTTTATGATGTGCCCTGTGCCTAAGGAGGTTTCTTCTACATCACTCCATACAGATGCAAAGGGCACGGCGTCTGTTCGCGCTCAGGGCCCCCCCGCCTCGAGCTCTCGGGGAAGGCCTCCAATGGCAAGCTCTGGACTTTAATCGCACAGCCGTATCCGCGCCCTCTCGGTAGGAGCTCGGCTGAAGTGTGTCGAGCCTCTTTGAACGGCAAGGGTCAGCGTCTTCGTAGAGCATAAGATGGGCTCGGGGAATATAATAATTCCGGGAGTTGTTCTCAAGCTTTCTTGTCTGGCAGCGTGCGTTTTGGATCGGCCACTCTCCTCGGCGCGCCCTCCGCATCAGATAGAAGCGTCTTCATTGAGAAAAGAGCTCTCAGGGTTTGTTTTAGATTGTAATGAGAGCGAGTTGGAAAGGGCGCGTTGCAATGCTCATCGTTGCCCATTAGTGTTCAAAATGTCCTCACCCCTGTTGTGCCCCGCGCAACCCCAGCCCATGAGTTCACTGACCCTGCCGAAGTCCTTGGGGGTTGTTTTCAAGCCCTCGTGTCTGGCGGCGTGCGTCGTGGGTCGGCCACTTTTTTTGGCACGCTTTCCGCATAATATAAAAGCGCTTGCACGGAGAAAAGAGCTTTCACTACCATTATTTGTCTAGATATTCTTCTTCTTCTTCTTTCAATGCGCTCTTTTGGTGGCCACTCATTGACCACGCGCACGCCTCGGGCCATCATGTGCCAACCCCTCTGTTCCTGCTCCATTATTCGGCGCACCCGGCTAGGGGATGATGAATGTTTTTGTTGTCCAGGCCTACTCGTGGGCGGCGTCGTCGTTTGACCGTCCTCTCCAAAACCTTTTCTCCTTGCGGCCGAAGACACTATAACATTCTACATTGCCCCCTCTCCCCCTTTTTTGGTTTGTTACGATCGTCATCCTATTGTACCCCCTTTTTGGGAAAAAAGAAAAGAAATGTGGTTCGATGCTCGCCCAGATGCCAGAATCTGTGTTTTTTTTTTTTCCAACGCGCGGCCTCAGAGGCCCCCGCCCTTCTCTCGGCGGCGAGCGACGGGGGGAAGTGAGAAGGACAAGGCCTTCTCGAAAGGCGGCGGGACTTTTCAGAAACCCTCGCGCCTTAAGACAAGTGTTTTGTGTCTTCGGGGAAGGTTTTGGAACCTTCTCAGAAAGCCAGGAGATTTCCGAGCCTTCTGAGAAGGCGCGCCCCCTCTCACTTCCCCCCTTGGCTCGCCGCCGTCCTTTCCCGGCGTGCATCCCGGCGCGGTCCATCTTCCCCCGCGGCGAGGTGCAGCGAACGCCAGAGCCGCGATGAGCTCGCCGAGGAGCTACGCCAGGCTGCCAGGGGGGCGCCCCACCTGCCCCGTCGTCGCCGTCGCCGCCGCCGTCCTCCTCTTCCTCCTCCGCCTCCTCCGCCTCCTCCTCCTCCTCCTCCCCCTCCTCCTCCTCCTCCTCCTCCTCCTCCTCCTCCTCCTCCTCCTCCTCCTCCTCCTCCTCCTCCTGTGAGGGCGGTAGCGAGGCGCATGGGGTGCGACCCCCCCCGTCTGTGCTCCATGCCACTGCGCAGGGAGCCCAAAAGAGCCAGCGGTTGTCTGTTATCGACCGTGCGAATCATCTTCCTAAGCGCCTTTTGATGTTTTCCGTAAGGGCTTCGCCCCCTGCCGCCGATTTCTTCTTATCATAACGGAAGAGTGAAGATCATCATCAGCATGTCTCGGTGCCGTCTTGAAGACATGTTGCTACTGACGACAATTGTGATGATCATGGAGATCTTGCTCATGGAGGCTCGTGCTGGTGCTGCGGGCGCTGGTGTTGAGATGTTGATGATTATGTTGGTGGCGATGAAGAGGAGAATTAGGGACGCGACTACGGCGTCATTTGCGAGGAATCGTGGCTTCGAGGACGCACATCTGGACTAAGTTGCAATGGATCTTCGGGGACGCGAACAACAATTACTTTGCGAGGGCTCGCCGCCTCGAGGACGCGACTACTGCGACATTTACAGAGGCCTCAGGCGCACAATTTATTGGGCAATTTGCATGGGAGCATTATTGCCTCGGCGACGTGAGCATCGCGTAATTTACGGAGGCGTGTGGCTTCGGGGGCGCAGCTAATCAATGATTTACGAGGGTGTATGGCTTCGGGGACGTGAGTATCGATGTAACTTACAGGTGGGTGGCCTTGGGCTTCCAAATATCAAATCATTTCCGGGTGATCGTGGCCTCGTGGACGCATACGCATCAAAATGTACAAGGGATTACTTTTCGGGGACGCGAACACAGCGTACATTACGAAGGGTTATGACCTCGGGGAGCGAGTCTATGGATTTTACAACATGTGTATAGCTTAGGATGTACGTACAACTATTGTTTCATTTACGAAGTACTGTGGCTTCGGGACGCAGAGATTGCTTCAACGAAAAAGGATTATCGGTTCGGGGATGCGAATACGGCTTAAGTTACAAAAGGTTCATGGCCTCGGGGACGCACATGTAGCGTAATTACCATGGATTACGGCCTCGGGGGGCGCGAGTACAGTGTAATCTGCAAAGGGTCATGGTTTCGGGCACGCGACTATAATGTAATTTACAAGGGTTAGTTGTTTCGGGGGCGCGAATCTCATTCATTGTATGTGTCCCGCGACACCCCCCCCAGAATTCTGAGACCACCCCAAGACGAAGGTCACCAGACGCTTTTCGGTTCCCCCCCTCGCGCGGACAGTAACGATGTACACTAAGAAGTAGGAAGGAGAGCTATAACGTTGGAGACTGGAAGCAGGAACTGGTGAAAGGAGCCACAAGCCCAAGACCCGCAGCCTGGTGGCCCCAAAGGCGCCGGCGGACCTCCTCCCTGTTACGAAGATGATGTTTTGATGTGTTGATGTTGTCGCCATGTCTGTGTTGGCGACCAGGGGAAAGGGCCACGCGTTGTTGTTTCATGCTTGACCTTGTCGGACCGGAGTAGCCACATTGCCGGTGTTTCACGCTCGGGCGCATGCGCCCGCTTGCATTTTTGTTCAGTGTTTTTGTTGCGTGTGTCTTTTTCATGGGTGATCGATGTGAACGCATCGACTCGTTACTGGCCCGATTCGAAAGGGCCAGAATCGAAGCGGATTCCGCTCGATTCAACATCCCGAGTCTTCATATATTGACGGTTATGTTGTTTTGAGTTCTGGAGGGAGGCTTCTTCCCGAGCGTCACAGTTACAACCCCCCAGCCACCAGATGCCCCAAACCCTGGAACATCACGACCAACTGTTGGAGCGAGTGCGCAGCCACTTTCACTTAGCCGAGCGCGTTTTGGGAACCATTGGCGAGGTCTTCAGTGGTCGAGCTGCCGGTACGTTCCACGCTGATGTAAGTAACACGCCAGCGGCCACGCCTGGCAATTTCTGCGGCGACCACGAGCCAAATGAATCCACGACGCTTCTCGGCCTCACCCTCTGGGTCAATTCTCCTCCCCTCCCCCTTCCCTTTCCCCCTCGCTCCCTTGTACTGGCCCTCCCGCCCTCGGATGGCCTCAGACTCTGGTGGCCTTCGGTTGCCTCGGAGTCCATGCTTTGGCTGTGATGTCGATGCGCGGGCCATTGGAGCAGAGAGTACTCCCATAGATTCGACTCGACACGTGGTCATCCATTCGCCTTGTTCTGCCCCTGACAGTGCAGAACCCGCTTAAACCAGGTCCTCGGGCGTCTCCCAGCCACCATAATGTCTGACACATCTTGCGAGCCGCGTGCATCCCGACCCCTCATTCTCCCTCCTTCCTCCTCCCTCTCCCTTCCTCCCTTCCTCCCTCCCTCCTCCGTCGCCACCCCCTCCTTCTTCCAACCAGGCGCGCGAACAGTATCACCCTGATCGGCCGTTCTTGGGGCTGTCCGTGAGCGAGGTTGGCAACCAGCAATTCCAGCATTCACCAGAGGACGCCGCTGTTCTGCTCCAGCTACTCCCATCCCGAGGAGGAGGACGAGGAGGAAGAGGAAAGACGACGTTGTATGCCAAAACGTTGCTGGCGATTCATAGTGCTGGGGCGATGGGTAAGGAATGTGCCCAGGAGGTTTCAGACCCTGGGGTATGCCTTCTCTGATGAGGGTGGCAGTGCTATCCGTGGGCAATCCACGATGGCAGTTCCACGGAACTCATGATTTCTTTACTTCGAAACAGTCGAAGGGGAAGCATCGTACATGATGGCATGGCGGAGGGGGTCATTTTTTAGGCATGAGCGCGTTGGGCGTCGATATTCACTGCGGGACCGTATGCTCTGATTTAGTGGAGTTATCGCATCGACAAGTTTGTATGGTTCTGAATCGTGGACCCTCACCGTAGAACTTGGGAGCAACATATGTCTGACCCAAAGACACATGTTGATGATGATTGTCGGTATGACGCGCCGCAAAGCATTGCAGCCAGATGGTGAGGAGTTGGAATGATATAATTCGCAAACGATTGAAAGCGAGGACGACGCGGACAGCAATGTAGACGAGGAAGAAAACTCTAGCCGGCCACTCAATCCATATCAGTTGGAACCTGATTGGAGCGCAGTTCCTCATTGCTTGGGCCATAACGTGCGTTATAGCCCCCCCGCCCCCCCCATAACGTAACGCTCCAGCCCCCAGTGCGCCCCCGGCACTGCTGCCGTGCGCATAGGGATCCGCATAGGAACCCGAGTAAGCATAGGTATCCACACAGAAATCCGCACAGGGATTCGCATGGGGATCGCAAAGAGATATCCATAGGGGTCCTTAAGAGATCCGCATAGGGAGCTGCATAGGGATCCGCATAGGGATCCGCGTGGGGATCCGCATTGGGATCCCCAGAGGCATCTGCATGGCAATTTGCATAGGCAACCGCTTGGAGATCCGCATAGGGATCCGCGTAGGCAGCCGCATAAGGGATCCGCATAGGGATGCACGTAGAGATCCCCAGAGGGGTCCTCATAGGGATCCGCAAAGGAATCCGCATAGGGGCGGTGGTCGCGGGTAAGTTGCGGTGCTCTCAGGCACTTGTGGTGCAATAGGAGGAGAAGGACGACGACGACAACGACGACGCCCAGGATGGATGAGGGAGGTAAGAATTATACCTTTTATACGCCGCGTGAAGCCAACGACGCCTTCGCAGGCATGTGCTCGCCACAACTCCTCGTCGCTCTTCGTTGTCGGTCGTCGTCGTCGTCGTCGTCGTTTACGTCGTCGTCGCTCTTCGTTTTCGATCGTCGTCGTCATCGTCGTCGCTTGTCTCGTCGTCGTCGTCATCTTCGTAGTCGTCGTTGTCGTCGGTCGTCATTGCTCGCGGTCGCTCGTCGTTGCCAAACGCCTTCGAATACTTTCGAGGGCCTCTGGGGCCGCTCGGATGACCTCCAGAATGGCCGCTGGAGGCTTCCAACGGCGTCAGGAGGTCTCCGGAGGCCTCGGGAAACCTCCAGAGACCTCCAGAGGTGTCGCTCGTTGTTGTCGCCGTCGTCGTCGTCGTCGCTCGGGGTCGTCGTCGTCGTCGTTGTCGTCGTCGTTGCTTGTCGTCGTCGCCGTCGTTGCTCGTCGCCGTCGTCGTAGCTGTCATCGTCGTCGTCGTCGCTCGTCGTCGTCGTCATCGTCGTCGTCGTCGTGGTCGCTGTCGTCGTCGTCGTCGTCGTTGCGTCGTCGTCGTCGTCGTCGCTTGTCGTCGTCGTGCGCGTGGACGCTGTGGTGGCGCCGGAGTCGCACGGCGGGGGGGAGCGTTACGTTATGCCTCCATGCCGCCAATAACGCTCGTTATCGCCGCGAATAAAATCATAGACGCGCTCTTGGTAGATTTCATTAAACGGGACACGCGGGAGGCGGACGAGTTCATCAAGTTGCCCAACATCGATGATTGGATCACAGAGCATAAAAGGAAGAAATTGTTTTTTTTGCGCGGATCTCAAAGACGCCGACGGAGGAATGGGCGTGGCAAGTTTTCTCATGGGGCCCATGCCAGCAGCATTCAGAACTCAACGCGACAAGGCGTCCGCACACATCGAAGCGATGCTTACTTGATGTCAAACAGATGTCAGATCACCGAGAAGCAAGCAATCCGGAAAACATGGCACAATTATCCTATGCGTGTGGGACGCGCGATTCCGTGCATGCATTGACGGAATGTGCCGCCCAGAATGCCTGGGGCAATATTGAAGGCATGTTTTATGTATCAGATTTATTGTTTGTGGGTAGCTTCGGCCCCAACTCGCGGAACCTACAGTGTGAGCAAGGCGGGTCGCATTCACCATCGCAATCAATCGCAATCAATCGCAATCCAGACCCTTATCCAATTGCTCCTAATTCAATGCCCGCGGCATATCGCCACACGTTGCTAAAACCTTGCTTTCAACACTCAGGGACGGGCCCATCACGGAGAGCCGGCGCCTCACGTCCTCGCTTCGGGCCGGGCCATTCTTCGTGGTCCCATGAGGGTGTTGTGAGGCTCTCTCTCAGGAGGGGGAACACACAGACACAAAGAAGCGTCGGTTCTGAGGACAATATGGAATACGTGCGAAGTGGACGGAAGACGAAAGTCTTGAAAATATGCAGAAGTCGGGGAATCGTTGGATTTGTGTATATGTTTTGTGTTTCCTTTGACCCGTTCATTATTTTATGCCCTTTGAGGGCTTTGGAAGGGCATGTATGGGGTCTGTTAAGTGTCTTGGCATGCTGGGGGCCGTATTGGGGCCGTCCGGTCGGGCTTTGGGCAGTCGTGTGGCCGTCTTGGGGCCCCCATTGGGGCTTCGTGGGGTTTTCGTAGATCCTTCTAGGGCCATCTGTTGGCTGTCCGAAGCCTTTCTCAGTCCATCTGGATCCGAACCACGTCTGAAACGAATATTTCTTTCTAAGTGTTGTTCGGCAGATCCCGACGCTTGCTGGGGGGCTTCTTGGGCACCTCTCGAGTCTGCAGGCTTCGTGGGATCTCTTGGGAGCGGTCAGGCCCCTCTTGTGCTGGTCTTGGGGCGGTTTGCAGCCGTCTTGGAGCCGTCTTGGACTAGAGAAGAAAAGCGCTGGGGAGCAACATTAGGAGGCGGTTGTTTCGAGGGTCGCGCTGGTGTGAGGGGCCTGGACGCCACATCGTGCCTCCCCCCTACTTGGACGCCACATCGTGACCTTGCTTCCAAGCCATAGAATCCTCTCGTTCAAGGGGAGGACGGGGATTACCTCTGCGAGTGCCACCTGGGGGGAGGACACAGGAGGATCAGGAGTGGCAGCGGCGGCGGCCGCTTTCCGTGTAGTCATACCATGTAGGGGGGCGATTCCTCGCGGCACCTGCATGCCTCAAGCCACCGGATGCTGTTAGGGTGGGCCTCATTCTCCCAATCCCTCCCCGTCTTCTGACTCCTTCTCATCCTTTTCCTCCTCCTCCTCCTCCTCTTCACCTGCCAGCGCAGGCATCAAATCCCAGCTTGGACGCATCATGGATGGGAGGCATCCCCATTGCAGAGCGTCCACTCGCGACCTGACCCTCAGCTTCCCAGGTCCTGTGTCCAGCCAGGACAGGGAGACGCTGAGCCAGGTATTTTTGTCTCCGCCCCCATCGGGCGGAAGGTCCTCAGTGGCCCCCAGCTGACACGCCACGGCAGGTTTCGCTTCGAGGGAGACTGTGCTTCAGGCATTCGGTTTCTTCGAGGGCGATCTGCCCGGCGTCCAGGCCATGGGACAGCGAGCCCGTCGCGACAGGTCGGGGGAATACTCCGATGCAGAGTCCGACGGAGGCGAGCTCTTCGGATGTCACCTGCGTTGAACGCGATCCACAACCATCTCCTTTTCCCGAAGGCAGCGGGACACGAAAGTCGCAACGAGGCACTGAATTAAATATTGGATGTGAAGGAAGATGATGGAGAAGAGGAGGACGAGGAGGAGGAGAGGTAGGAGGAGAAATACGGGTACTGCGAGAGCTGGTTAGGTGCCGCGCACGCCTGACACCCTCCCCATCATTGCGAGAGTTGGTAAGGTGCCGCGCACACCCAGGTGATGGGTACCGCCTTCCTTGTTTCTTGTCCCATTCGCCAATGTTGACCGTGCCACCCGCCTCCATGCTATTACAAGAGTTGGTTAGGTATCGTGCACACCGTGCCGTTTTCCCCATCACGGAAGAACAGCAAGTAAAGGGTGAAGCATCAGCTGACACCGCAGTGAATGGCGGCGCACCCGCGGCAATCTGAACACTTCCCGCGGGTCGTTTCAAATTCCCCATGTTGTCCTTCCTTTGCGTGCCCCACATCCCACTCGAAACCCACATACGGGCGCGACGCCGCAAACGGACGCGTCACTTGGCCAGGAGGAGGGGGAAATGGGGAGGACAATATGTTTTACATGCATGTCTATATATAACTATACGACCACCCTTCGGGTGATAAGGAGGTTCGGGGGGGGGGGGGGGGGGAACCAACGTCTCACTCGATCGGTCTCACTATCGATCTCAGTATCGATCTCACTATCGGTCTCGCTCGATCGATCTCACTCGATCGATCTCACAATCGATCTCATCGATCTCATCTCATTCGAATTGATCTCACAATCGATCTCACAATCGATCTCACAATCGAACAATCGATCTCACATTCGGTCTCAATATCGATCTCACTATCGATATCACAATCGCTCTCACAATCAACGTCATCATCATCATCATCATCATCATCATCATCATCATCATCAAATCATCATCATCATCATCATCATCATCATCAACATCAACATCAACATCAACATCAACATCAACATCATCCCAACATCGTCATCATCATGAGAGAAAGAGCGTGTTCTACCGCTGCTGGCGGAAAACCGGGGGGGGTCACTACCGGTTCGAACCCCTCCCCCCCCCCCTCCGGAAAACCGGGGGGGGTCACTACCGGTTCGAACCCCTCCCCCCCCCCCCCAGCTCATCATGAAAAGGGGGGGGGTCACTACCGGTTCGAACCCCCCCCCCCCCCTCGAAAACCGAGTGGGGGTGCGGACAGTGGTGGGGACGGTGTTGGTGGGGACAGTGGTGAGGGGACAGCGGGACAGTGGTGGGGACAGTGGGGGGACAGTGGGACAGTGGTGGGGACGGTAGTGGTGGGGACAGTGGTGGGGACAATGGTGGGAACAGGGGGGACAGTGGACAGTGGTGGGAACGGTGGTGGTGGGGACAGTGGTGTGGGGACAGTGGGAATGAGGTGGAAACACTGGGACAGTGGAGGGTACAATGGTGGTGGAGACACTGGTAAAGGCGGTGGCGAGGACGGCGGTGGGACAATGGGACAGAGGTACAGTGGGGACAGTGGTGGGGACAGTGGGGACAGTGGTGGAAACAGTGGGACAGCTCAGTGGGACAGCGGAGGAGTCAGTGGGACAGTGGGGACAATGGGGATAGGCAGTGGTTGGGTCCGTGGAGACAGTGGGGAGAGTGGAACCGTGGTGGGAACAGTTGTGGGAACAGTGGGGACAGTGCGACAGTGGTGGGGGCACTGGTGGGGACAATAGGGACGGTGGTGGAACCAGTGGGGACAGTGGTGGTGAGGACAGTGGTGCTGGGAACAACAGTGGGGGATGTGATGCGAGCGGTGGTAGGGACCGGGAGTCGTTTGCTGGCGGTGCGTGGGGGGGGGTCGAACCGGTAGTGACCCCCCTCCGGTTTTCGAGGGGGGGGGGGTCCAACCGGTAGTGACCCCCCCCGGTTTTCCGGATCCGGAGGGGGGGGGGGGAGGGGTTCGAACCGGTAGTGACCCCCCCCGGTTTTCGAGGGGGAGGGGGGGGGAGGGGTTAGGGGGGGGGGGGTTTTGCCGGGGGAGGGGGGGGGGGGGGAGGGGTCCGGCAGGGGGGGGGGATTTTCGGAGGGGGGGGGGGGAGACCCCCGGGTTCCGGAGGAAAAGGTTGGCAATTTTCCACAGTAAAGCGGCGGTGGATCTCTCTCTCTCTCTCTCTCTCTCTCTCTCTCTCTCTCTCATGAGAGCACCGTCAGCATCATCATCATAAACATCATCATCAACGTCGGCATCATCATCGGGACAACATCATCATCATCACCATCATCATCTCATCATCAACATCATCAACATCATCATCATTATCATCATCATCATCGGGACACAGTCGTCGTCATCATCAGCAGCATCATCATAATCATCATCATAATCGGGACACCATCATGATCACCATCATCCTCATCATCAACATTATCATCAACATCGTCATCATCCTCGGGATACCATCATCATCATGATCATCGCATCATCATCATCGACATCATCATCAACAACATCATCATCATTGGGGCACCATCATCATGAGCAACATCATCATCAACATCGTCATTATCATTATTGTCATCATCGAGACACCATCATCATCACCATCATCATCACCATCATCATCATCAGCATCATCATCGGGACACCATAATCATCGTCAACATCATCATCATCAACATCATTACCGCCTGAACACCATTTCCATCAACATCATCATCACCAACATCATCGGAATCATCATCATCATCATCCTCATCGGGACACCATCATTGTCATCATCATCAACATAATCATCATGAGCATCACCATCCTCATCATCGGGACACTATCATCATCATCGACGCCATCATCAACATCATCACCTTCATCGGGACACCATCATCATCATCTCATCATCATCATGACCATCATCATCATCATCTCATCATCATCATCCTCGCGAGACACCGCGGGACACCGGCGGGACACGGGACACCGCGGGACACCGCGGGACACCGGCGGGACACCGCCGGCCACCGGCCGCCCGGAAGGGAATCATTTGGTCCGGCCGCGCCTCAGCCACACGGGACTTTCGCGGGACACCGGCGGGACACCGCGGGCTACCGGCCGCCCGGAAGGGAGACATTTGGTCCGGCCGCGCCTCAGCCACAGGAGACTTTTTCTCGCCCGCCCACGCAGCTTCGCCTCGCCCGCCCGCACGGCACGCACGAACACGAAACCGAAATCGATTTCCCGGTAGGGGGGCTCCCCGTTCCACTTCGATCTCACCCCTTCACCTCCGATATATATACATATATATATATATATACAAATGAGTTGAGGGGGGGATAGAAGGGGGTGAGGTCCTCCCTGAGAGAAGTGCCAATGCCTAAACAAGCATCGGAGGTTGGGGGGTGAGATCGCAGTGGCACGGAGACCCCCAACCAGGAAATCGTTTCGTTTCGTTCGTGTCGCGCGTGCGGGCGAGGCGAAGCTGCGTGGGCGCGCGAGAGGAATGAACCCGCCGTTGCTAGGGCGAAGTCAAGACAAATGATTCTTCCCCGCCCGTCCGTCCGTCCGTCCGGTGGTGGCCCGCGGTGTCCCGCGGTGTCCCGTGGTGTCCCGTGGTGTCCCGTTGATTCCGCCGTTGCTAGGGCGAAGTCAGGACAAATGATTCTCTCCCTCCCGCCCGTCTGGCGGTGGCCCGCGGTGGCCCGCGGTGTCCCGTGGTGTCCCGTGGTGCCTCGTGGTGTCCGCCGTTGCTAGGGCGAAGTCAAGACAAATGATTCTCTCCCTCCCGCCCGTCTGGCGGTGGCTCGCGGTGTCCCGCGGTGTCCCGTGGTGTCCCGTGGTGTCCACCGTTGCTCGGGCTTTGTCAAGACAAATGATTCTCTCTCTCCCGCCCGTCCGGCGGTGGCTCGCGGTGCCCCGTGGTGTCCCGTGGTGTCCCGTTGTGTTCCGTTGAGTGAGATCGATAGTCAGATCGATAGTGAGATCGATATTGAGATCGATAGTAAGATCGATGCTGAGATCGATGTGGTGCCCCGAGTTGTGTGGCAAGAACCAGCTAGAGGAGACCAGGAGGTCAGAAGGGGGCGCTGGCTTGGCAAAAGTGCCTGCCGCTCCAAACATGTGGAGGGTGAGATCGCAGTGGAACAGAGACCCCCAACCGGGAAGTCGTCTCGTTTCGTTCGTGTCGTGCGTGCGGGCGAGGCGAAGCTGCGTGGGCGCGCGAGAGGAATGAACCCGCCGTTGCTAATCAGGGCGAAGTCAAGACAAATGATTCTCCCCCTCCCGCCCGTCCGGCGGTGGCCCGCCGTGTCCCGCGGTGTCCCGTGGTGTCCTGTGGTGTCCGTGGTGTCCGCCGTTGCTCCCCCGCCCGCCCGCCTGGCGGTGGCTCGCGGTGTCCAGCGGTGCCCTGTGGTGTCCCGTGGTGTCCGCCGTTGCTAGGGCGAAGTCAAGATAAATGATTCTTCCCCGCCCGTCCGTCCGTCCGTCCGGCGGTGGCTCGCGGTGTCCCGCGGTGTCCCGTGGTGTCCCGTGGTGTCCCGTTTTGTGAGATCGATAGTGAGATCGATCTTGAGATCGATACCCAGATCGATATTGAGATCGATATTGAGATCGATGTGGTGCCCCGAGGTGTTTCGTTGTGTCCCGTGGTGTCCCAAAAAGTGAGATCGATAATGAGATCGACAGGTGTCCCGTGGTGTCCCGTGGTGTCCCGTGGTGTCTCGTTGAGTGAGATCGATAGTGAGACCGATAGTGAGATCGATATGGTGCCCCGAGGTGTCCCGTGGTGTCCTGTGGTGTCCCGTTGAGTGAGATCGATAGTGAGACCGATAGTGAGATCGTGAGGTGTCCCGCGGTGTCCCGTGGTGGCCCGTGGTGTCCCGTGGTGTCCCGTGGTGTCCTGTGGAGTGAGATCGATAGTGAGATCGATCTTGAGATCGAGAAGTGTCGCGTGGTGTCCCGTGGTGTCCCATGGTGTCCCGTTGAGTGAGATCGATAGTGAGATTGATTGAGTCAGATGTTGGTTCCCCCCCTCTCCCCCCCCCCCACAACCTCCTTATCACCCGAAGGGTGGTCGTTTAGTTATACGAAAGAGAGACTCGATACGTACAGCGTGTTGCCCAGCTCAAGTTGTTTCCATTCAGACGTGGAGCTCGTGGGGGCACCGTCGCGCTGCGGACCACGTCGCGCATGGCCTGTCCGCGAGCACACCGACCGCATACCCATCCATCACGAGGTCCACGAACAATCATATCGCACGTGATATGCTTTACACTCTTGGACTTCATCGCTAGCCACTGGCAGGCTGAGCATGATCAGAGAACGTCTTGCGGCCGAATCCAGGCCTTCAGAATGGGATGGGACATCCCCCAGGCGGCGCGGGCCGCCAAACACGTGCAGGCCGTAAAGGACCGTACGACGCACTCTGGGGATTTCCGAGCGGGGCGGGTGGATGTGGAAGGGGATGTGCTCTACGTTGTACGCCACGGCCAGGGTTGGGGGCTGGGATGTGCGTGGGGACCCAGAGCTGGCAAGGGAGCGGCGGGGGCAGAGCAGGGCCGTAAACTTCAAGCGGGGGGGTATCGGCGGATGTGGGGAGAAGCCCAATGGCGCTGGGGGTAGCGGCCTCCTTGTGGTCCTGTTGCTGAAGGGCCTCACTTTCTTTAGGCGGTGGGAACCGCCCCCATTGGATCAGACCTTGGAGACATGCTTCCGCACCCTGCCGGAGATGCTTCAGGAGGCGAGGATGGTGGTGGAAATAGCGAAGGCATGTGGCAGACACGTCCTGGCCCATCTATAAAACTGGCGAGACTTGTGAACGGGTGGGCTTCCGTCCACTGAGACCTCCATGCCCCCGGCGTGTGGGCGACGTGGTCGCATTCGTAGCACGGTCAAGCAAACGACGGGTCCGGAGCGAAGCAGTTGCGAGGCGACGGGGAATTGGCCGCTTGGCACAGTGCCCGCAGGCAGGCTTGCCATTCACTGAGGCGACACTAGTCCGCCCACCTCCGCTCATGGGCAGAAAGGCCGCATTGAGCAGGCCTTTCTAGATTAGAGGTGGTTCTCGAGCGATCTGGATTCAACCGCTGCGCTCCCTTATTAGGTGCTTGCGTTGCCTCCCCCAAGAAAGATCGGGCTCAGATTTGAAATCTTCCAAGACAAACAAAGCCCAAGAGTCCGTATGACGGGCAGGTAAGTCCAGAAGCAACATTAATTGAGGGGAGCCTTGAGTAGCAATTTTGGCAGGTAGCGGAGTCTGATTCTGCGAAGGCGAATCTACACGGATTCTCTCAAGTGTGCCTCAGAATGTCGTTGGGGCTCATCAGGCCTTGTTCGTAGTCGGGCTACCGCCCGAAGGTCCTTGAGGTGCGCGCCCTGAAGTGTCCGAGAGTATGCGCGTGCAGCCGGTGCCATGCCGCCACGTTGAAAAGCAATCGGCATGTTCCCAACGAGTGCAATCTCATAAGCTTCGTGGGCAGCGGCAGCTGAACCCGATGAAATATTGTGCGGGCCAAGGGGCCGAGGGCAACATGAAACTGTTGCCTCCGGCACGCCACCTCACTGACCAGGGGCTGGGCGGGCAACGGAAGAGGTCCTTTCGTGCAGTGACCGATCCAGGGCCCCAGACATTGACCAAAATGGCAATGGTAATTGGACCCAAATTCAATATCAGCCCTTGCTCCATCATGGCTGCGTACAAACACGTCGACCGCGCGCCCGACCAGTTCCCCAAGACAATTTTTGACCACTGCTGCAAAGCGGCAGCATGTCATCCACGAAAGCGAGCTCCGTGGCCTCCTTTGCCTTGTGTTCGTCAGGCGGACGGAGAAGCCGCGCGGGGAGGCCGTCGAGTTGGAAGTAAAGTCTGGAGTTGTCCAGGTCTTCCACGTGGCCAAGAGCGGGGTAAACAAAACGTTGTCCTGGCGAAGGACCCAACCATGCGCAGTTGTGAATGCCGCAATTATGAATATCATCTCTGCCCGCGCTCCCTATGGGGCCACGAACCGTGCGACGGGCGCGCCGAGATGCGTGGCGGGGCACGCGACGCGAGCGAAGACGATAGGTTTGCATGCGAGAGACTGAGCGCGAGTGAGTCTGATTGTGAATGAGTCTGCGTGCGAATCAGCCCGTTTCGGTGCGCTCCTCCAGAGGATCGCGCCCGCTTCCGTCCGTTTTGTTTGTTTTGTTTTTCTCTCTCCCTCTCTCTCTTTGCCCGTGCGCGCCCATGTCCGAGGCTGCGGGCGCGGCGCCACACGGGGCCCCGCGACGCACGCCGGTCGCCCCGAAGGGGTGCGGGCGACGCGCGCGGGTCGTCCGCTGCGCGGAGCAGACAGAGCTGGCTGGCTGATAGCGGGCAAGGCTGTTGCCGCCGGGCAGAGAGACGACGGGGGCGAGCGAGGCTGTGGGCAGAGCGCAGCGTGGAATTCCCTCGACGCGCGTTGGTCGCCCCGAGAGGGCCCCAGCGACGCGCGCGGGTTGCCCGCGGCGCGAAGCCAAACAGTCAGACCGTCGAGAGACGGCGAGGCTCGGGCGGGTCGTTTTTCAAGTCAAGCCTCGCCGATAAACTCGATGAAGCCCAGCTCCCTTGCGAGGGCCGCCGCCTCCCTCCTGCGCCGCCCCGTGCGCGCAGCAAACTGCTCCAGCTGCTTTCGCGATCCCTCCGGCGGCCCTGCCGGGAAGAACTCGATGCGCGGCGCCCGCGTGAGCAGGAGGTCCTCGTGGCGCGTGGCGCGCGAGAGCAGCGCGTAGAGCTCCAGCCGCCAGTCGTCGTACTCCTTCCTGCCGCTCCCCACCTCGTGGCGGCCGCAGTCCAGGATCACGCCTGGGCGACGTCGGCCGAGGGGGCAGCGCGCTGGACAGCCGACGGCCTAGGGCGAGAGTCCACGAGACGTGTGAGGGGCCACAAATCGTGTGAGGGGCCACAAATCGTGTGAGGGGCGTGCCAAATTAGGGCGGCGCCGCCATGCGGGCAGCGCCGCTGGGTCCTTAGATGGAGCTCCTTATGGGGCCACAACAAGTGTGAGGGGTGTGCCAGAATGGGGCGTCGCCGCCATGCGCGTTGCGCCGCTGGGATCCTAGATGGGGCCCCCTATGGGGCCACGAAACGTGTGAGGGGTGTGCCAAACTAGGGCGGCGCCGCCATGCGGGCAGCGCCGCTGGGTCCTTAGGTGGAGCTCCCTATGGGGCCACGAAGCGCGTGAGGGGTGTGTTTCAAAATGGGGCGGCGCCGCCATGCGGGCTGCGCCACTGGGACTTTAGATGGAGCTCCCTATGGGTCCACGAAGCGTGTGAGGGGTGTGCCAAGATGGGGCGGCGCCGCCATGCGGGCTGTGCCACAGAGACCTCAGGTGGAGCTCCCTATGGGGCCACGAAACGTGTGAGGGGTGTGTGTGTGTGTTCAAAATGGGGCGGCGCTGCCATGCGGGCTGCGCCAGTGGGACCCTAGGTGGAACCCCCTTTTTTTATGGGGCCACGAAACGTGTGAGGGGTGTGCCGAAACAGAGACATGCGGAGAGCAAAGGCAAGGAGGGTGCGGAGGGAGGAGAAGGAGGAGGAGGAGGAGGAAGAGGAGGAGGAGGAGAGGAGGAAGGAGACGCGGGGCACCGTCTCTTCAAAACGAGGACCCAACACCACAGGATGGTTTGGAATTGAAGGCCCAGTCAGCCAGGCCCTCCCCCGACGCGTTCCAGCACAAGTGCGGCAGATTTTATCATCCCCCGCCTCGAAGCCTTGGATGCGCATGTGCCTCAGACGCCATGGCCACACATGCTTGTCTGGGGTCAGGGAATCCACGATTCTGGGCTGGGCCAGGGCGCTTCGAGGGAGAAAGCAACGGCAAAGGGATGCGCGCGCTGCCCAATGCCGCTGCCGCATCCTCGGTGTCTGCGGGGAGGGACAGAACAACATCGCGCAGTGACGTCGGTGTCAACCAGAATGGCCGAGACATCCTCTGCTGGGTGAGCAGGAACAAGGTTCGGGCCATGTGCGAAATAATGGTAGTAGTAGTAGTAGTAGTAGTAGTAGTAGTAGTAGTAGTAGTAGTAGTAGTAGTAGTAGTAGTAGTAGTAGTAGTAGTAGTAGTAGTAGTAGTAGTAGTAGTAGTAGTAGTAGTAGTAGTAGTAGTAGTAGTAGTAGTAGTAGTAGTAGTAGTAGTAGTAGTCGTAGTAGTCGTAGTCGTAGTCGTAGTCGTAGTCGTAGTCGTAGTAGTAGTAGTAGTAGTAGTAGTAGTAGTAGTAGTAGTAGTAGTAGTAGTAGTAGTAGTAATAGTAGTAGTAGTAGTAGTAGTAGTAGTAGTAGTGGTAGTATTGGTAGTAGTGGTAGTAGTGGTAGTAGTGGTAGTAGTCGTAGTAGTCGTAGTAGTCGTAGAGTAGTAGTAAAGTAGTAGTGGTAGTGGTAAGTGGTAGTGGTAGTATAGTAGGAGTAGTAGTAGTAGTTAAGTAGTAGTAGCAGTAGCAGCATCAGCAGTAGTAGTGGTAGTAGTAGTAGTAGTAGTAGTAGTAGTAGTAGTAGTATAGTAAGTCA
>CAUYUJ010014183.1:758741-795849 GCA_963575745.1 Prorocentrum cordatum | reverse complement strand
GAGGGAGCTCCACCGAAGGCCTCACCGGCTGGGTCCGCATGGCGGCCGCGAGCCAGATTCGGCATACCCCTCACACGTTTCGTGGCCCCATAAGGGAGCTCCTCCAAAGACGGTAGTCACAGCTGCTGCATTCACAATTGCATATGATTGGGCCTTTCGCCAGGACATTTTTGCTTACTGGCATTGGTTCTGGTAGTGCCGCTGGTGGCACGTCGCTCTGTCCAGGGACGGACCAGAGGCCCACGGGGGAGCGGCGGGGAGTGAACATAAAACCTTTGCGCTCAACGGGAGGGTACGCCTGGCCATCGGCCAAAGGAGCTTCTGATAGCCACGTCCAGTCCATGCCGGCCTGAAATCAAGCTGGACAGAGAGTGACCGAACGATAGGAGGGGCGGAACGGGCCCATTTAACAATGGAGTCGGCGAGCTCGGTCCACGGGTGGCACTGGTGGACAGGAGCATGGCCAGCACTGAAGCTTCGCCTTTCTCCCAGGGGATAGGCAGCATGACCTAGCAATTTATCCAGACGTGGGGATGCAGAAGCATCCGAGTCCTCGGAACAACATCCTCTTCCTCGTCATCCTCCTCGTCGTCATCCTCCGCCCCACTCGCCCGCGTGGCCAGGACGGCGCGTGGCACTTGCCCTCCGCCCGCAGGCAGATGATCGCCCTGGAGCTCCAGAACGCGGCGCTGCTGGACCTGCGCGGCCCTGCCAGATCTGGCCCTCCAGAGGATTTGGCAGAGATCCAGCAGCGCTGTGCGAGAGAGAATTGCGCTTCCCTGTAGCATCCATACGCGCGCGATGGCTGATCGCTTGCTCCTACCCCCAGGCCAGCCCTGGGCGACAGAGGGTTGCGTGGCCCTGTAGCTCATGACGTGGGGCCCCAGCTCTTCACAGCCCTGCTGTGCACGGTAGCGCCCCTCGCAGTCACGAACGACGTTGGTGTTCATGATGTTGGTTCCTGCTGGAGGAGGAGGATGAGGAAGAAGAGGAGTGGGAGGAGGGGTAAGAGGAGGAGGAGGAGGAGGAGGAGGAGGAGGAGGAGGAGGAGGAGGGACACCTTCCGCCGCCGAGGTCGAGCGCAGTGCAGTCGACCTGTCCCCTCTCGCAGGGTGGCTGTCGCCATCCTCCTCCTCCTTATCCTCCTCCTCCTCCCTACCTCGTGTTTTCGGCTCCTCTCGCCCTTGGCTCGTATGGTCCCCTCCGCTGATCACCACCACCCGCTCCGTCGCAGCCCACCAGCAGTACTACCACTGCTGCCCGCCCATCGCTGCGCGGCCTGTGGCCGAGGGAGGAGGGCCTCGACTTCCCTGCGTGTGCCGCTCCTCCCTTCCTTGCTCTCTGTTCCTCCTCCTCCTCTTCCTCCTCCTTCTCCTCATCCTCATCCTTATCCTCGTCCTCCTCCTTCTTTTCGCCCCGAAGGATTCCCCCGAGGCGTTTGGGAACTCTGGCAAAAGGTGACCATCCGACCCGACACCGCCGCAGAAGACGCAGAAGATGGGCCAGACATACCCCCAGATGGAGGTCGAGGGCGTCGAGCGGGCCAAGGGCGGCAAGGACAAGAAAACCCACCGAGGGGGCAAACGCCACAAAAGGAAAGAGATCCACACAGATGAAACCTGGACTTTGAAAGACGCCAGCTTGAGGGCGCCCTTGAAAGCCGTACTGAAGCTGTCGTATCAGACGGCCCAGCGCCAGCGTTTCACGGCGAGCATTGTGATCGACATTTTCACGATGCCGTCCTCCCACCCGACCGTGAAGGCCCTGCAGAGCGAGGTCGAGCTGTTCAAGGGGGTCGTGGCCGAGGCGCGCGCGAAGGGGTGCGGCGCCCCCAAGACGGTGGGCTCTCTGGCGGCGAGCGTGGCGATGGCGCTGCTAGACGGGCTGCTGGAGCGCGACATCGGCGGCAAGAGCAAGAACGAGATCAACCTCTACATAGAGACGGTCCAGCCACCGGCGGGGGGCGTGGCCGCCATCCACAAGCAGGATCTCGAGCTCGTTTTGCAGGCGGTCGCACGACGAGAAGACCGCCGAGATCATGGTGACCGCGCCGTTCTGAGAGTTGTGCGGGGTCGTGACCACGGCGTACTTGAACAAGAGGATCGATACCCGGCAAGAGACCATCGCCAGCAGGATGGTTCGACGACGAAGTGTCGCTGTGGCTCGACGCGATCAGTTGAGACCTGACCACGCCAGATGTGCAACCTTGGCCAGCAGCAAGAGCCACATCATATTCGTGCGCGGCGGTGAGACGTTGCAGCCCACTCGTGTTCCTCCTCGGCCTGGTCCGCGTGAGTCTGGCGACTCGGCTGGTGAGGTGCCCCGCCCTCCCCCCCTCCCCGACGCGTCTCCCGCGTAGCGACGGGCGCATGATGTGCGACTGCCCTCCCTCCTGGTGGCCTCCTTACCCGAACGGTAGGTCTCTGCCGAACCCAGTTCTTATCAAGACGTGTTCTGCCTTTCTCCTAATCGCTCACGCATTGATAGCATCTGACGTTTCTGTTGCCCTTCTGCACGCAGGCCCTGATGGCAGGCGTAGCTTCCTCTTGCCTGTTCCTCGGAGGTCGTCCTTCACTGTAGAACGAGTATTCAAGGCCCGTTCATGGGGCTCACCTCCCTCGGTTGACTCTCTAAGTTTATGTGCGCTTGGTGCATCATTTTGTTGATCAGCTCGACAGGCCGCGCTCGGCTGCCAGAGCGCCGCCATGATCATCACCTGAGTCATTCGCATCATGCTTCCTGTGTTCTCGTCGTTTCTCCTGCATGCTCCATCCTGGCGGTGGATTATCCTTCTCCTTCTCACGCTCGTCTTTCCGCATTTGTTTTCGAGTACACGCCTTGCCCCAAGCTGACCAATGGGGCCCCACATTTTTATTGTCCTCATCCTCATCCTTATCCCCCCCCTTCATCCTGATATCCCTGGTCCTTCTCCTCCCCTCTCCCCCTCATCCTCGTCCTCCCTCCTCGTCCTGTCCTCCCTCCCTCCTGCTATCCTTGGCTATTCCCCTCATCCTCGTCCTCCTCCTTCGCTCCTTCTGCTATCCCTGGTCCTTGTGTTCCCCCTCTTCGCGCAGATGTGCAAAAGGGTCTCGGCGAGCGAATCGGGCAAGCAGTCCTGTAACGTAGGCGGGGGGGCCTCCCAAGCATGGCGTCGATTAGCGTCGGCCAGCGTCGCTTTGCAAGAGCCAGCCAGCAGCATTGGCATGGGAGGCTCTCACGAGCTGCCACCGAAGTCGTGGATCACCAACATCGGCGGCGAGCGAGGAGGGGAAACGAGACGGAGAAGGCCTTCTCAGAAGCCCTCGCGCCTTCTCAGAAGTTGTTTCTGTCTTCGGCGAAGGCCCAGACAACTTCTCCACAGGCCGGGAGACTTCAGAGCCTTCTGAGAAGGCCTTCCCCTTCGCACTTCCCCCCCTCGCTCGCCGCCAACATGAGCTGCCACCGAAGTCGTGGATCACCAGAAGTCCTCCCCCCGCGCCGGGCGGCCCACAGGAGCGCAGGCGGGAGCTGCAGCAGGCTCCCTCCCGCCGCGGGACCCAAGAGGGTCCTCGCCCCGCCGGCTCGGTCCAGCTTGCGGGGCGTCCGGGGGTAGGGCAGCGCGGTGAGCAGGGAAGGGAGCGATATACATTGGAGGAGGAGGAGGAGGAGGAGGAGGAGGAGGAGGAGGAGGAGGAGCATGAGAGAGAGAAAGAGAGAGAAACAGAGGGAGGGGGAGAGGGGATAGAGGGAAGAAGGAAGAAAGAGAGACATAGATGTATTGGAGCGGCCCATGTGGGCGAGAGGGGGGGGGGAGGGAGGAACGAGAGAGCGAGAGAGAGATGTAGAAAAGAGAGAGAGAGAGAGAACAAAAAAAAAGAAATAGAGAAAGAGAGAGATAGAGGCAGGGTGAGGACGGGGGCGGGACGCAGTGACAGAGAGAGAGAGAGAGGAAGTGGGTGGGAGGGAGGGAGGGGAAGAGAGAGGGAGAGAGAGAGAGAGAGAGACAGAAAGAGAGAGAGAGAGAAAGAAAAAGACAGAGAGCGGAAGTGTGCGAGAGCGAGAGGGAGAGAGGAAGAGAGAGAGTGAGAGGTCAGGGGCATCCTTAAGGTAACAGCCTGGATGCTCTTTTCGAAAGAGATTGAACACGAGGAGATACGTATTTCAATATGCAGTGACTCTGTCCAAGCGTACGTGGAGGGGAACTGTTCATCAGGGCAAGTTCCCAAGAACCCCAGTGGTGGTAAGCGATATTCAAGGCATGATTGCCCATTGCTCTTTTGACCCACCCCCTCCTACATGGCCTGTTCCCTAGTCCCCCTCAGCCTCCGCCCTCTCACACTCATGTTCTCCTGGCCCATCTTTGAACATACGCATGCCCTCCAAACCTCCCAGAAGGCGCACCCTGACTACGTGTGGCAGATGCCGGAGGCTGCAGCAGAGGACCCCAGCCGGTTGGCCTCGTTTGTGCTACAGGCTCGACAAACATGATGGTGCACAGTCGGGTGGGAGTTGTATCTCTGCGCGAGGCCACCGTCGCCTGCGTTCATTGCAATCCAAAAGGAGTCCAGCTCGAAGAGACTGTACGTAGCATCACCAGATTTTGACGGTGACCCTCTGCTGACGCACTGAGCAAGGTCGTGCTTGCGGCAACGATGGCGATGTTTCTGGCAAGGACCGTCCACACCGCCGTTCAGCTTTGGTTGGGCCTTTGTTGTGGTGTGCGTGCCGTTTTCGGTTGGTGCTTCATTCCGTGGCTCGGTTGTTTTTTGAAAGCTTCGTTTCGTTGTTCGTTGTCGTTTGGCACCGGTTTCGTGTTAAACGTTCGTTTCTAATGTTGGGTGTCATTCCGTTCTTCGTTTCGAACGCACGTTCTTGTTTGACATCGTCAGGGTCGGTTTTTGTTTTTCGGCATTGCTTGTGGCAGCACGTGTTGGAGGTCAATAGTTGTTTGTGAGTGTCGGCCAGAAGATCGATAGACTCTCCTCTTAATCTAGTGGTCCTCTCAGGGGGGACTCCCAGGTCGACGTGCCGTGATCTGACGAGCATTGTTAGTTGGCACTTGCACGTGGGTTCTCCTTTCGTTCGGCTTGCTAGTTGTCGGAAGGTGCGCATTTTCTCTGGCAGAGTCCATTGAGTGACCTATCTCTCTCTGTCTCAGTCTGTCTCTCTCTCGACCTTGACCTACTCGTACTCTCTCTCTCTCTCTCTTTCTCTCTGCCGACCGCTCCCCCGACCTCCCCTTCTACCTCTAGATCCGCCTCTTCACCGAATGTGCAGGGCGGGCGCTGGGTAGTCAGAGGGACCTGTGCGTAGGAGGAGGAGGCGGTGGGGGGATGAGTGGGAGGCCCTCTAAGACCCTTCGGGCCTGCCTAAGGAGAATTGGAACAATACATAGCACAACGCGGTTGCGAATAAGAGTGAGGGGGGTGGCGGGGTCGTCGGCAGTCTGCGAGGCTCTGAAGAAGCCCGTCGCAGACGCCCATGCTCGAGTACATTGCGCATCGTGCCCGCCGCAGACGCAGAGTTCTCGTCAAAGAAATGTTGGTGGGTCGCGGGATGGTCGCGGGTGGGTCGCAGGGGGGTCGTTGGGTTGGTCGCGGGGTGGGTCGCGGGGTGAGTCGCGGGCGGGTGGTGGGCAAGGACAACCATACCATCAACGCAACAACGCAACAATGATCAGCACTGCGGCACCCTACTTCAACCACGTGCACAGTGACAGTGAATGACCGTTCGGCCCCCTTTTCTCTGACGATAATGTCGTCAGCATCTGGATCACAAACCCCGGCCACGTCTTCACTGTCAGGCCAGAAAGGCCCACTGGGCGTGGCCCAGGCGAGACCCCACATGGCATCTCGAAACTCGGCACATGCGTAAGGGCAATTGGCGGGGATTCCATGAGATTGGCCCCACGGGCCACCACGGAACCGATCATAGCAACCATTTATTGTCTCCTCTTTCTTTTCCTCTCCTGATATTTCGCGTCAGTTGCAGGGCCGTGCCGCCAGTAGGAGGTGATTGGGGGTGTACGCATGAACTCTGGGTTTTGTTTCGATCTCCAAGGATGTATCGAGAGTCGAGCGCCCTGGGGCCTCCTGGGTCAAAAAGAGACCAGATGATCTCAAGGTCATCTGGCCATCTGACACCAGACGGTTGTTGTGTGAGCCCTCATTCCCACAACTCGCTCGCACAACTTATTGGGAGTTTGCTGACAGCTGCGTCGGACAGTACCCTGTGGTCACAAGTTGGGAACCCCACGCTTACCTTAGACGACAAAGTGCTCTGACAGACTAGCGGCCGACGGGCAGTACAGACGAGACTTGCCCGCGATCGGGGACGCCTGTCCCGTGGCAGTTGGGAAGTTTGTATCCCTACGGTGGCAGGTGGGGGTAGAAACTTCCTGCCCGCCCTGGGACAGGTTCCCCCGATCACGCAGCATCGTATCTTGTACCCTTCTTCGCCCGCTGAAGTGGGGGAGCTAGCTGGCTGATATCTTCTACTCCCCCTCGCCCCGCAGCTCGTACGTCTCATCTTTGCTGGCGCCGCGGCGTCACCGATTTGAAGGACCTCTCCGAAGCACAGGCTGCGAGACGGCGGCTGCAGAATCACCGCCTTCTTACGCCCTTGTCTCCTGGCTGGGGATGTTCCCACCACGCACTCAGCGACAGTGCTGGCTACGTGAGTACATCTTCTTGCACACATTGCCCGAGTTTTGCGTCAGCATTGGTTTGGCGTCTTCCGCAGACGGGATACGGATGCAGCCTTGCGCCGCGCATGGCAAGCAGACGAGGCCGCGCACGCTTTCCCGGCAGACCGTCGGTGCGGATTTGGCGAAATCGTGCCCGTCGGGATCTTCGATCGCGCGGTGAGCCACACGAGCAGCAGTTCTCCCGGCCCAGACGGGATTCCGTTCCGCGCCTGGCGCGCCTTGGCCAGCTTCGCGACCAGAGCTCTGCACGACGCTGTGCTAGCAATCGCGAGCCCCAGCGGCATGGAGTTGACGGAGACGGACTGGGTCTCACCCAAGGAGAGATCCATGGTCTTCCTCCCCAAGAAGCCTTCAAGCACCACTGGTGACGGCGTCGAAGTCTACGTCCTTTCGAACATGCGTCCATTGAAAATCACGAATATAGCCAATTGGATAATTGACAGTGCGGTCCGCATGTACATTGAGCCGGACGTCGCGCCTGGGATTTCCGACAGCCAGCGGGGATTCTTGCACAGGTCGCTAACCTCATGGCTTTGGAAGAAGCCATGCTCTACTACTCGCGCAAGCACAACTCCTCCGCCATGATGCTCTTCAGCTTCGAAGTGGCTTTTCCGAACGGCAGCCAGGAGTTCCTTCTCGATGTCATCACTGCCCAGGGTTGGCCACCGTAGTGCGTACAGTACGTCAGGGTGCTATCTCGGAACAACAGGTGTCGCATTGCCCACGACGGGACCACTTTCGACGGTTTCGAGTTCATGGGGTCCGCCAGGGCTGCCCCCTCTCGCCGTTCCTTGCCGCTGTGCTGTCTGACGTATTTTTTTGCAGAGGTTCCCACGCCTCATTCCAGACGCCGCTCCTCGCGCTTACGCCGACGACTTGGTCGTCGGGGCGGGGGGCGCTGCTGTTTTGGAACGTATTTTCGACGAGTCCGGGCGGCTGCCAAGGATTACGCGGCAAAAAGATTTAGACCCCGCTCAGTTTGGAAGTTAACGGTTGCGCGCGGGAGCGCCTCATTACAGGCGGCAGCGCCCGCCTGGGGCGATTCCACCATCTACCAGGACGCAATCTTCTTGGGCTTAGTCGTCGGCCCAGAGCGCGCCGAGCCATCGTGGGCGAAGCCGTTGGAAGAGCTCATATCCCGAACCAAGTGTGGCGGGGCATCGGCTGCGGCATGATGCTTATTTTGTTGGCCTGCCTCAATTTCGTCTTCCCAGTATTATGATTTCTGTTTCAACTGGACCAGTTGCCGTGCAGTTGGTACGCCGCGGGGCAGCAGGCGTGCGCGCTCCTCGCTTCGGGCCCCCATTGCTGGACTACCCATGAGACGCTCGAGTACTTGCGTTCCTTGGGATTTCAATCGGGTTGATCGATGCGACAACCGCGGCGGTTGCTGCGAAGTGCTGGATGCACCAAGGATAAAACAGCACGTGGTGGTCTTCTGGTACGTCGTTTTCGACTTCTGGATGCGTTCCGGCTGAGACGCCCGCGGCCATCTGGAACGACGCGCAGCAGCAACTGGAGTGTCGGCCGAGGCCCTTGTCCAAGACGACGCGCCAGCGCCGGCGCCGAAGACTGAATGGCAGAAGCGGTATCGGGCTATATTAGCGGACCCGCGCCAGCAGGGCGCCGTCCGCCACCTCGACCGCTGCCTCTTGCGCCTGAACCTCCCCTTTCTCCGTGGGCGCCGCCTGGGGCGCGCGACGCTCGCGCTTCGCGGCCCGGCGCACTTGGCGCCCCCGCGGGTGTGTGCATCGGTTTGCAGAATCTTTGAGGTCTCCGCGTGCCAGTGCCCGCGCCCGCTGCGCGCGCGCGGGCGCGCAGAGGACACGCCGAGCGCCGCATCCATTGCTGCATGGTCGCGGAGTTCGGGCGCAGGCGGTTGTCGTTAGCTGGCCCTGCTCCCAGCGAGCGGCACCCGCGTTTGCTGTTTCTCTGACCTTGTTCACCGGGGGAGACGGCGAGCGTCGTCGCTCGTGGAGCCTTGTCGGCGCAGCGCGTTTACGTGGCGCCCGCTGCGGCGCGCCACGGGGTCACTGTGTTTGCGCTTCGCACCCCCACCCTGCAGCGCTTGCGGCCGCGGCGTGGCAAAGCGGATGCGTTTATTTCTTGCAGTATTATCTTCCTCTCGTCGTCGTCATCGTTCGCGACCATTGCCTCCTGCTTTTGAATAATTTGCAATGTGTCGCCAATCCGCGCGACGCCTGGAAGCGCATCTCACCGCGGCTGCTCGACCTGCCTGACTCGCAGGAGCCAGCTAGATTAGCTTAGCCCTGCGGAATTCGCCCCCCCCTCATTATGCTCTTCTCTTCTCTCTTCTTCTCTGCCAATGCCGCCGCCGCGGCACGGCGGCGCAGACGACCCCGTTTGCCTGGGCGCCGCGCGCCTTCGCGCAGGGGCCTGGCCAGGTCGTCTGCCTCCAATGCGGCGCCAGCGCCGCGACGCCCACGGAAGTGTTGGATCGTGCATGTCTGGGTGGAAAGTGCAGTTGCAAGCGCGCGGGCAGGCGTTACTCCATGTCGGTGAATGGTGAATTACGTTTCGCTGGGGGCAGCTCGGCAGATTTGCACGTCTCGCTGCGTAGCGTCTCGCGCAGGTTGACTGGCGCCTTGCCAGGCGCCCGCGGCTGCGCGCTGCGCTTGTTGCCCGCTCGTAAGGGACATCTGTTTAGAAGGCCGCCCCCGTCGCCAGGGCATCTCGATCCTAGGCCTCCAACTCCGCACTCCCTTCACAGCGCGAGTCCCCGGACTTCTCGGCCCCGCCCCAGGGGAACGTGAGCAGCTGCGGCGCCCGAAACATCCTCCAGAACCGCCGGATCTCAGAGATTCTGGATTTATTTTGGGCGGGTGATCATGGGGGATGATTTAAATGGGGGGTGGAGAAAGCCCTAAAGGGGCTTTTTGGGTTTATGTTGGGACCCCGCTGGTTCGAAAAAAGGCCCCACTTTGGCAGGCCCCCCAGTTTGCATTCCGCCAGATCTTCGAAGAAGAAAGCACTGCAGAAGCATAAGCTTTCGGGGGATCGTGCGGATTGTTTGAGCGGCGGCTCTCCCTGGCGCGCGGAGTTCGCCAGGAGCGGCGCCAGAGGCGGCGCTTAGTTGCGGGCCGAGCGCCGGTCCAAGGAACTCGCGCGGGCTTTCGACAGTTAATGTAGATGTTTTTGTTTGTCCCTCTAAAGCCTCCACTCGTGTGTTCCGCCGACCCCCCCCCTTCGAGGAGCCTTCCGCCGCCAGCCACGTGCAACAGCTGTTCCTCATCCAGCAGGAGAACCAGCAGCTGCGAGCAGAGAAGGCGTTCCCCCCTCGTCCGCCGCAACAGGGACAGGTATATGCGTTTATCATGTTGAAATCAACACAATGATGTTACATGCTACGTATTATGCAGAATGGTGTAGCATGGCAGCGCATTGAACAGCAGCATCGATCAGCCGATACTTGCATAGCACTGCGTTGCACATTACAGGCATCGCATGACGTGTCATCACATGCTTGCCAATGACATAGCATTGCATCGCTTGACATCTCACACCGGTGCATGAAGGCGAAGAGCATGGGATCGCGTGCTCCACGCCATCAGGCTGTACAAGTACTGTGCCGTGCTAGGCTGTACTATGTTGTGCAATGTTTACCTCGTTGCTGTTCTGTGCACGTCCAGCTCAGAATACCCTGCGCTCTGGTACGCTAGCGCCAGCGCTTCTGGGCTATTCAGTGTTATGCTGTGCTATGACGTTCTCTGATCTGCCCTGCGATGCGCATAGAGGAGCCCCGAGAACACCCAGAGAAACTGTCAAACAACAATAGGAGCGGGAGGCGAGGCTGCCGCCACGGCCGAGTGTCGTTTCACAGGGCGAGGCAAAAGCCCCGTTGCAGGCACGGCCCAATTCTAAAACTACATACTTCTGAAACCTCCTCGAGTCCTCCACTTCCTCCCCAGACGTGCAATGTCCCGATGTTTTGAATTTGCGCTCCCCAGAAGTCCCGACCCTTTCCCAGGGTCGGTCGTTCGTACCGAGCCGTTTCTTGATGGACCCAAGGCCTGGTCAGGCCTTTCAGAGACCGAACATGAAGAATTATCTCCGTCCTGATGTGTTCAGTGCGAGGCACGGCGGGTGCGTTCGTTAAGCAAGTGCTCCAGGAGGCTTTGGACCTTTCTCAGGAATCCTCATCTGATGAGGGCGGCGGTGATGTCGATGATCAAGCCTCAACTGGTGTTCCAAGGGCCTGCAGACTTGTGTTGGAGAGGTCTCCTAGAGGGCACCACCCTGGACTCTCTGCGGACTTCCCCGCGGGGTTTACGCACAGGCTATCGCAAGCCCGCCCAAAAGTAACCGCAAGGACCCCGCACACACTTGCGAAACTATATGTGGCCGTCCTTATTTGTTCCATTACACATAATTCCCTTGTCTAGTTGATTTACTTGAAGTGCCGCACGAGCGAAGTGTCTGGCATGTTGTTGCGCACACCACATATATGCACACGCACCTGCAAGAAGCACACACGTTGGATGCAATGTGCATGGTTACATGCAACACGCACGTGTCTCACGCATTAGCGCGGCCAGCACGCAAGCGAACTCGCCCATTGGGAAACGGAAGAGGAGGAAGGACGAAGATAAAGGAAGGGAGACGGGTGGACGGAACATGTAGGGAGGAATGATTGAGGAAGAGGAGGAGGAGGACGGAACCAGAAAGTTAAAAGGAGGCGAGAGGAGAGAACGGAAGGGAAAAGAGGAAGGATGACGAATATAAGTGGGACGACTGAGCGCGAGGGAGGAATGACGAAGGACAGCGAGGATGGGGAACAAGACGGAGCAGCACCATCAGCGAGACGGTCGACGTCGTCTCTTGCATCAGACGTGCACTACATAGGGTCCCTGTCGGCGTCGGCGCCGATGCAGTTTGGGTAATTGCCCAGTTTTTCTAGAGTGTCCTGCCACGTCCCCTGATCATCTTCGGCGCTGATAGGTCGCTCGCCATCCAGATTTGCTAGAGTTTCCTGCCATGCACCCTGATCATCATCCAGCGCGTCGCCCTCACCAACAAGAAAGTGCAGAGCTGCGCTCCACGGGTCGCCGTGCTCATTCATCCGACGGACATCTCCGCTCAGAAACACAACGAACAACAAGTAGGTTACACACGAATGGATCATCTGAGCCAAAGCTGCCAAAGCAGCTACGGAAATAGACGCCGCGGTGGGCCGGAATGAGGAGGAGGGTGGGAAAATGGGGATGGAGGATGACGACGAAGTGTGATAATGAAGAGGTGGACTCGTCGAGGACAGGTCGCAACATCCTTTCTCTGAAGCCCCCGCAACCGAAGTCTCGAAGACGCCAGCCCCGCCTAGCGCCCCGCCTTTAGAATATAATAGGCAAGAAGAGAATGACGAGGTCGGGGCTACTGAGGAATATGAGGATGGGGGACCGGTGGAGAAGGAGGAGGATGGAGGAAGGGGAAGGAATGGAGGACGGGGCAAGCTTGTAGCGTTCCACATTGCATCCCCTCAATGCCTCTCCTTCTGTAGTCTTTCCTCCTCCTTCTCCTCTTCCGTTCCCTGGTCAGTGCGATCCTCTCATTCCCCACCTTGCCATTGCCCCCCTCATGTTGTTTTTCGCCCCACTTCTGCCTCCCCCCCTCGCGGTGGTCACGCACGGGAGCGAAGACGTGCCGAGGGTCCAGCCGTTTTACGTACGAGCCCGCTGGCCCCACATTGAGATTTTGCTGGCCCGAAACGCTTCTACCTGTATCCGGATCGCGTCGGGGTGGGAACCAAGTGGGTCCCCTCTCTGAACCGATGCGTCAATCCCCGAGAGGGCATCACATTGTCATGCTTGTTGTTTTTTCCTGTTTCTGCACGGGTGATGTTTCATAGCATCGATCATACCTTTTCATTGTTTTGGGATTTGTCCGAATTTGGCGCGACATACTTTACTCATACCCACGGGGGAAGTTGACAGGGACATTTGTATCAGGACGTGAGTCATCTGAAAGATGGTTTGCAGGGATATTTGCGAACCCTGCATGCCCTGGGCCCCTAGGAGGCCCTCCCGACATAGCTCAGGATCCTGGATTCCTTTTCCAATGGTGTGCAGAGATGAACACCGTACCCCGCAGGCGGGACCCGACGTCAGTGGTCTGGGCGGGGACCGCCGCGGGCGGAGGCTACGGCGAAGACAGGCAGGCGAAGCAGGCTTGACGAAGAGGGCGGGCCGGCGGGCCGACGAAGATGACGAACGCGTCATGTTTTATTCGTAGCGGCGATCCTCAAGAGGTCTCGTCCCAGTCCCCAGGACCAGTTTTTCAGCCAGAATTTTTGTGTTGACCGCCCTGAGGCCCCGCATGGGCCCCAGAGGCCGAAGTTAGCGACAAACCGTCCGTCGTGAATGTGTCCATGACTCCTGGGGTTCTGGGTCTTGCGCCGTCGTAAAGCCTGACCTCCGCTCCGCGGCCAGGCCGCGATGCTGCAGAAGCTGGAGCACACCCGGCAGCTGCTGTCGGGCGCCATGCGCGACAGGCCGGGGGCGGAGCACGACTGGGCGGACACCCTTCGCGTGATGACACAGGAACGAGTCGGCACCGCCCGAGCATACTAATATTACATGCGCGTCGGCCACGCAGGGGTGACTCGCACGCTCGAGGATCTTATAGTGTAAACTCCGTGGCGTGCGCTTTCTGGCCATACCGCTCGGTAAATGGTACTCTGCAAGATTGTGTACTATATGTTCCTGTCGGGGGGGCATCCCCAACAGAGGCACCTAGTATTAGTATGTCCTCTGTGTCCCAGCCAGCAGTCGGCTGTCCCTGGGATCTACCGCGGAGACTAGGTCGCCGGCGTCGTCATCGACCATTTTGGGCGACTGCTGAAGGACTTCGCCGTCGTCGTGGACGATTTCCGACGCTTGTCCACGATGTTCGTCGTCGCCGTCGTCGTCGTGGTGTGCGCGGCATCATCGGCTTCAGAGCACAGGGGCTCGAGAACAGGGGGCCTGCCGCAGAGACGGGGTGTGATGGGAGGGGGCCTCAACGGTTGGCTCTGGAGTAGTTCTCTTGCGACGAACGGTAGGTTGAGTGCGTAATGAATCCGGGGTGACAGCACCGTTTTGGGACTTGGGTCGTTATCCGACAATGTCTTGGGCGACTTGGGCCTCCAAGGTCCCAATTTGTGCGGTGACTGACCGTGCGGTGAGATATGTGGGGATTTCGAGGTCACCGCACGGTTGTCACCGCACCGTTGTGGGACCCCCAGGAAGGGTGAATATTTCTTGTGTTTGTTCCCTCGTTCATTCTGGCTCCCCCGTTCATTCCGGCTCTGCGCGCTCGCTGCATCCCAGCCATCTTCCGCAGTTCTAATGCGAAGTACGGCGGAGACGCTGACATAAGGACCACTTTGGGTTCAGGAGCGGCTCTGGTGTTCTGGCAGTTCCTTAGATCAAAGTCGGGAAACTTCTTCCCAACCGAGGCTCACCGTTGTCGGAAAAAGCCTGTTCGTATCTTACTCGAGAGGTTTACGCCACTCCATTACATCTCGCCGAAACCCAAGAACTCACTTGACAGACTGCTGATGAAGAGAGGAAGGGGAGGAAGAGGACGACGATGAAGTCGGCAAAATGTTGATCGATGGGGGAAGGAGGAGGAGGCGAGGGATGAGGGGCAGCGTGACGACGAAGCCCTTTCGAGCTCTCTTCTGCCGCTGCTGCATCGGAATTCTTCCGAGGCTTCGAGGCGTTCCCTTGAGAACTATGGGAAGCTTTCTGAGGGGTAACTTGGGGCTCTTTGATTATTTTGTGGGGGCTGATGGTTCCTGAGAGGAGCACGTGGAATGCCGTGGGAGTGATTTGGGGGGTGGAGGGCTCCAAGGGGCTTCGAGCTGTGGCTTATCGTGGTAGCCGCTGGTCCGTTTGTTGCATCTCAGGAGTCCGTGGAAGGATACATTAGGGAGGGGGAGAGCACCACACCTCAAAAGGTTGGCATCTTTGGGCCAGACCGTCTCATCCTGAGTAGAGATGGGTAGAGATGCCCGCGCACGTTGGAAAGATGGGGATGCGCCTGGGTCGTGTTCCTGAGGCCTGTTAGAGGCCCTCTCGGGGTCTGTGGGTGACACTTTTGGGACGTTCATGTATATGTAGTCGTGGTGCTTGTAGGAGACTGGGACGGTCATGAGTCATGGAACTCTTGTCTTTCTGTGGGTTTGCTGCTCCAGGAGAGTCATACACATATTGTGCGAGAGGTATATCATATTTCAGCCCTCTGTTGGACTTGGCTAGAGGGCCACAGGAGATCTTACTCTGCAGGGCGGCATCGCGGGATATTCCAGGATCATGTCATCGTCCATGCCAGATTGCTCACAAGCACCATGGCCAGTGAATGTATTTGACTGCTGGAATCGCGCGAGTACGGATAGGAAGAAGAGGCGGGCGACGAGGGAGATGGACGAAGAAGGGACGGAAGGGGAGGGCGTTTGCGATTGCGGTGGAACCCCTTGAGAGTTTCTCGGGGACTTGGTGGGCGCATGTTGGGGCTCTTCGGGGGCCTCTTGAAGGCGTTTTTAGGGGCTCCTGGGTGCCTCACGGGGAGCCGCCTGGTGGCTTCTTGAATGTTTGTTATTTGTGAGCCTCGTGGGGAGACGTTGGGGGTCTTGGAGGACATTTGGTGCTGGAGGGTTCCTGGGCCCATTCGAGCTGTTGCTCTTGGGCCACTGTCGGGGGCCCAGGGCCTATTGGGTCGTCTCGAGGCCCTCTTGGGGCGTCTCCGTCATACAATGGGGGCCCATGACAAGAAGCACCCTGCAGTTCGTCAGGGTTCCCCCGGGTTCTTCGGCTGGCGTTCGGCGCCGAAGGTCGCCGCAATCTGGAAGAAATTGCATCCTCCAGTGCACCCTGGGTTTCTCGGGCGTCGGTCAGTTTCGGAGCGCGCGCCCGAACCTGCCAGACACTTCCGGGCACTCGGGCGTACCTTGGGTTTGTTCGCCCGCCACCCGGGCGGGGTTTCGCCAGTCTGTCGTAGGCCTGAGCCGAATGGGCACATGGTTTTTTCTATGTGAAAAGCCGCCGTTTTTTCGTTTATGCAAAGCCCGAGACTCGTATCTTCGATCGAATGTGGTTTCTTGATGGCCAATTGCTTGACGCCAGCTTCTCAGGCCAGGGTGCCTTGAGTTTTTTCGTTTGCAGCCGAAGTGCACGAAACCCAACCCTGTACCGAGAAACCTTGGCGGATTTCAGGGTTGGGTTTCTTGCGGTGGGTTTCTTGTGGATCGGCCCCCACTCTACCTTGGAGGCATCTTGGGCTGGTCCGAAGGGCCTCGAAATGCCATAATTGCGAGGACGCGGATTTAATTCACACATGTTCGGATGTTATGTGTGTTTGTTGGCATTTTGAGGAGTGCTTTGGGAGACGCCCTCTTCGGACGATTTTGGAACCTCTTGAGCCGTCTTCAGGCCATCCTGGCGTCATTGGTGAACCGTCTTGGACGGTACCTTGGGCATCTTGGAGAGGGAAGTTGGATGCAGAGTCTTCGGGAACCAGGAGGGGCCACTGGCGAGTTCGTAATGCCCCCCTACCTGCCCCCCCCATCTCAAACGGCACTGTGGACCCTGAAGGAGGTGGAAAGGGGGGAGAGGGGACAGCCAGATGCTTCGCACGCCCTGTCGCCCCCTGCCCTTGCAACCTGGAAGTTGTCTCCTCTGTTTAGGCGGGGTCCTGGTGCCTCTGGGTACAAGAGTGGAGGGGCGAAAGAGGCGGGTAGCGGATGCCCGATCGCGGCGCGGTGGGGAAGTGAGGGGAAGGGGAGGGAAAGATGGGAGGAGAGACGTCGAGGGAAGGTTGGGAGGGGGAGGAAGGGAGGCAGAGGGGGGGGGGTACGTAGGGCAGGTGTGTGATTCAGTCCGCCGGGCGCATGTTCTCTAATCCCCCCCTTCCTCTCCATCCTCCTCCTCCTCCGCCTTCCTCCGCTCTCCAACTCTTCCTCTGCCAACTGCATGTAGCCCTTACAGCCTGTAACCCGCGGGCCACTGGAATCAGGCCACACCTTCTCCCTCTGCCCTCCCTCCTCGCCATGGACGGGGGAGGGGATGCTCCTCCTCGTCGCCCTCTCCCCCCTTACAGCCGCCAGCGCGCGCCCGCGTGACGCCGGCCACATGGGCCGTTCCCTCCGGCCCCTTCGTCGTCGTTGTCGTCGGATCGACTTGGGAGAGGGTGTTCCTGCCTTCCAGCCGTAGATCCGACTTCGCTCTCTTCAACTTTACGCTCACCGAGACAGTCAGGAGTTTAGCGTAGCCTCTCTGGGACCGTGTGGAGTCAAGTCAAGTCGATGCCGGTTGCGTCGTCCGCCTCTTCCTCCCCGTCCTCTTCTCCTTCGGTAGAAGCAACACTTGCACGTCCATGCGTTTTCTCGTAGATCCGCACGGCCATCCGACAGTTTATGCTTTTGCAGCCTTACCCTGCCCTATCCTCACGCTTGCGGCGGCTTCTCGCTCTCCGTCCGCCGCCCACTCTTTCCTACCTGTCGGGCCGCCTGGATCTCCAGGCTGGGCCCACCACGCTTCGGGGCGACGCGCTGTCCACTTCCCAGTCTTCAAGCGTCCACGCCCCGATATGTTCACAATCTCCCGCCCCGCGAGCGGAGCGACACGCTATCCGGTTGCCGGGCATAGCGTGTCGCTGGGGCCACCGCCGCGAAATGCTAAGCAAAAGCTCCTGACCGTAGCAGGCCACTTGAGCGAGTATTGAACGTCTGGTCCGCGGTCTTCCAATTTTGAGTGCCTCTGGCAGTAGCCTTAGCTTACCAGGAGGGGAACATATTCACATGCAAATGCATGTGTTGATTTTCTAGGAAGACATGTTTCGATATGTCGCAATATTGGATTCATGTTGATTAATTCAAGGGGCATGCGCCAGTCCGGCGACTCCCAGAAGCGGTCTTTGGGGGCCTTTTGGGGACCCTCTCGGGGCCTCTTTTGGGCTTCTTGGGGTCCTCTCCGGGCCTTTTGGGAGTTTCTTGGGCGCTGGCTGGCGGTCTCGGAGGTCCTCTTGGGGCGGACGGCTCGGAATGGCGGTTCGAGGTGCCTCTCGTGGACCCTTCTTGGGGCCCTGTTGAGGCTTCCTGTGCCGACTGAGCTGGCTTAAGGCATATCAGCGGGACCATCCCAGACCCCCGACGTCATGACTGCTTTCTTCACCTCGATCCCCAGAGGTCTCGACCCATTCCCCAGGACTGGTTTTTCATCCTGGATTATGTTTTGACGCTCCCGAGGCCCAGTAAGGGACCCCAGAGGCCGAAAGTATCGAGGCACCTTCCGTCGTTATTCTTTCATGACTCGAGGTCACTTGAGACACATCAGCGGGACAACTTGTGCTGCTCCGCTCTTTGCTGCCCTCCCCCACACTGCTCTGCAGCCCGCCAGCGCGCGGCTCCTCCGGGGGCCACAGGAGCTGGCCCACTGCCGCGACCGGCAGGTGAAGATACGGGCCAACTACGACGAGAGGAAGCGCGAGCTGCAGGCGCCGTTCCTGTCTGGGCCACGCTCAAAAGAGGATAGTGGGAGGGGGCAAGGCTTCTTAGAAACACCACTGCTTCTCAGAAGGCGCGGTCCTTGTCTACAGATGAAGGACCAGCTTCTTCTAAGAAGCAGCCTCCTCATAAGAAGCCTTCCGACCCCCTCTGCTCGCCGCCAACTTCCGACCCAGACACTCTTGCGTCGTGGAAAAACACGACGTTCGGCCTCTGGGGGCCCTGGCCTGGCCTCGGGACGGTCAACCACGACTCAGGAAGAGCGACCAGTCCCGTGGAGTGGGTCAGAGATCTCCGAGGGTCGACGTTGTGAAACAGAGCATGACGTCGAGGGGCTGGGGAGGAGCAGGCAGTTCATCGGGGGCAACGATAGGGGCCCGATATCCCATCGCCCACTCATCACCGATAGGGGCTCGATAGCCCACCCTGCCCAGGAACATGCCGACTCTCCATCGGGGGCATCTTGCCGATCTATCGGCGATGTATCGCCGATTCCATCTCGATGCTTTCCCCCTCATGCCCGTCCCCCCCTGTCGTTGCCCCTTAGCTCAGCTGAGGAACAGGTTCCGATACCGTTACCCTTGCCTCGTTTTCGCCTCTTGGTCTTGCTGTGAGGCCCTCGTCGCCACGGCTGGATTCGCCTCGAAGTGTTGGTCAGAACGCTCCCCGGGAGATGCCAGTTCCACGGGTCCACGTCCGGGCGCCGTTCTTCGGTAGCATTCCTGCGTAATTCCGTGTTTAGAGTACACTAGGATCGTTGTGCGCATGGTAGTCGATCAGATCGCGCAGATGTAGCGTCGATCAGCGTCGACGATATCTCAAGAGCCAACAAGATGGTACACGAGGCCCCCATGAGTTCCCGCAGAACCGATCTTGAGAGAGGCAATAGGTCGGAGTTGGCTGGGGGCCTGCTGTTTTTTCATAACGTCGACCCCGCGAGGTCTCGGCCAATTCCCCGTGACCAGCTTTCATCCTGTGTAATTTGTTGGGCTGTCCCGAGGCCCATGAAGAGCTCCCGGAGGCGGACCATAGCGAAACCTCTTCCGCTGTGATGTTTGTCATGGCTCGATGGGGCCTGGGGCTGCTGCATGCAGCCTTGGAGATGGCTGTGGCCCTGAGGTGGCTCAGCAACGGCCAGCAGGCATGGGGGCGAGGTTCGAGGTTCTGGGCTCGACTCTCGGCCTCTGGGTGCCGTCTTCGGGCCCCCAGATTCGGGGGAACGATTGCTCCAGGGGAAACCCTCGGGGGGGACCGATTTTGACCAGATTTGCCCTCGTCTCACCGTCTTATCCTTTGCACTGCTTTCAGCACCAGCATGCTTGTGCACTGCTATCCGAAGCTGGGCGATGCCCGCGCGCCTGCACGGTCGAGCCTTGCATTTCCCCACATCTTGAGTGGGGTTCTTGTTTTCCAAGAACACCCTCTCCTTCTCCTTCTCCTTTTCCTTCTTCCGCTTCCTGTTCCACATGCCATCGCAAAACCATACATACCATACCATAACATACAATTCCATAAGATATCATACAACACCATATCATATGATTTCGTACCCCTCCCACCCTGCAGGTAGGCCCCCCCTGAGCGAGGAGGGTACTCGCCCGTCCAGGGAGGCCCCGCCTGAGCGAGGACAGCATTCGAATACCATGTGATTGAAATGGCCTCCGGCCAGTGCCGCCGATCCGGGGCGCTCCGGATGATGATGCTGATGATGATGATGATGATGATGATGATGATGATGATGATGATGATGTTGATGTTGATGATGATGATGATGATGATGATGATGATGATGATGATGATGATGATGATGATGGTGGTGATGATGATGACGATGACGACGATGACGATGATGCTGATGACGATGATGACGATGACGATGACGATGATGATGACGATGATGATGATGATGATGATGATGATGACGATGATGCTGATGATGATGATGCTGCTGATGATGATAATGATGATGATGATGATGATGATGATGATGATGATGATGATGATGATGATGATGATGATGATGCTGATGCTGATGATGATGATGATGATGATGATGATGATGATGATGATGATGATGATTATGATGACGACGACGACGATGATGATGATGATGATGGTGGTGGTGGTGTTGGTGGTGGCGATGCTGATGATGATGATGATGATGATGATGATGATGATGCTGATGCTGATGTTGATGATGATGCTGATGACGATGATGCTGCTGATGATGATGATGATGAGGAGGAGGATGATGATTTTGATCATGGCAATGACCATGATGCCGATCATGATCATGGTGATGGGGATGGGGATGCTGATGCTGATGATGATGCTGGTGATGGTGATGGTGGTTGTGATGGTGATTAAGATGTGGCGCCCGGGACTGTCCAGGATCGCTCTCGGGATTGCCCGTCACCGCGTCTGGCACCGCGCAGGACCCCGCCTGGGACGGCCGGGACGGGCCGGGAGCGCCCAGGACCGCTCGGGACATCCAAGAGCGCGTTCCATTCCGGGGAGGTGCCCGGGGGTTCCGGGGAGGAGTTCCGGTGGAGGGTCCTGGGGAGGGTCCCGGGACGGTCTCGAGGAGGGTCTTGGGGAGGGTCCCGGGACGGGTCCCGTCCGATCTGTGGAAGGTCTCGGATACCCTCCCGAACATACTCGGGATGGGGAAATCAATAAGAAAAGGGGGTCCCTAGGGTGGCGGGCGGGACGAGTCAATCAAATGGTCAGTTAAAAACGTTTTTCTTCCCTCCCTCCCCCTCCTTTCCTTTCCCGGCAGGCCCACCCCGGCCACACCCCTTTGGGGGGGTCCTTGGGGGCGAGTTGGGGCCTCTTGGGGCCTCTTGGGGGCGTCTTGGGGCCTCCTGTGGGCCTCCCGGTCGTCTTGGGCCCTTCTTGGGCCGTCTTGGAGCTCTTTTGGGCGCCTCTTGGGCCCGTCCTGGGTCCCTCTTGCGCCGTCTTGGGGGCGTCCTGGGCCTGCGTAAGCCCTTCTTAGGCCGTCTTGGAGCCTTTTTGAGGGCCCCTTGAGCCGTTGTGGACACTGTGACGGCCCAAGAGGCGAACATGCTAAAAATGTAGCGTTTCCTAAGGGAAATCGATGATGTTGGCCGCTCGGGGCCATTTTGGGAGACCTCTTGGGGGCCTCTGGGGGCGTCTTGGCGGCCTCTTGGGCTGTCTTGGGTTCATGTTTGGCGTCTTGGATGGACTTTTGGGAGATCCAGAAACGTCTTGGCCCGTCTTGGCTGGCGGCTTCTTGGCAACGTTTGGGCCCGTTTTGGCCAACCGAACCCCGACCAACCGAACCCAATCTGTGGAAGACCCCCCCCCTACCCCGGCAGAGCCACCCCAGCCCACCCACCCCCTTCAACTCACACGCCGGATCGGAGGCCCCGCCTGAGCGAGGACAGCATTCGGATACCATGTGATTTATCCAGTTTCGCGTCCCTCCCACCCGTCCAGGGAGGCCCCGCCTGAGCGAGGACAGCATTCGGATACCATGTGATTCATCAGGTTACGTGCCCCTCCCACCCGTCCAGGGAGGCCCCGCCTGAGCGAGGACAGTATTCGGATACCATGTGATTTATCAGATTACGTGCCCCTCCCACCCACCCGTGCCTCCCCTGAGCGACAAGGGTGTTCAGATACCGTGTTGCCTCCTAGGTTTCGTGCCCCGCTCACCCGTCCAGCGGAGGCCCCGCCTCAGCCTTATGTGGGGAACTCCTGTAGCATAATTCCCAACCATCCTGTGGTGTTGGGTCGTCGTTTTGAAGAGACAGCGCCCCGCGTTCCTCCTCCTCCCGCTGCCCCCTCCCTCCTCCCCCTTCTCCACCCTGCGCTTCACCCGCCTAGTACAGCGTTTCGTGGCCCCATAGGGTGCTCCGCCGGAGGCCTCAGAGGCAGGGTTCGCATGCAGTTCCGCCCCCATTTCCGCGCACCCCTCACATGTTTCGTGGCCCCACAGGGTGCTTCACCGAAGGCCCCGTTGTGGCAAGGTCCGCATGCAGTTCCACTTCCATTTCGGCACACCCCTCACGCGTTTCGCGGCCCGTGTAGGGTGCTCCGCCGAATGCCCCCGTGGCAGGGTGCGCATGCAGTTTCACTTCCATTTCGGCGCACCACTCACACGTTTCGTGGCCCCACAGGGTGCTCCGCCGAACGCCCCAGTGGCAGGGTCCGCATGCAGTTCCACCCCCATTCCGGCGCACCCCTCACATGTTTCGTGGCCTTACAGGGTGCTTCAACGAAGGCCCAGTGGCAGGGTCCGCATGCAGTTCCACCCCCATTTCAGCACACCCCTCACACGTTTCGTGGCCCCATAGGGTGATCCGCCGAAGGCCCCAGTAGCAGGGTCCGCATGCAGTTCCACCCCATTTCGGCGCACCACTCACACGCTTCGTGGCCCCATAGGGAGCTCCACCGAAGGCCCCCAGTGGCAGGGTCCGCACGCGGTTCCACCACCATGTCGGCGCACCCCTCACATGTTTCGTGGCCCTACAAGTGGCTTCACCGAAGGCCCCCTGTGGCAGGGTCCGCATGCAGTTCCACCCCCATTTCGGCACACCCCTCACACGCTTCGCGGCCCCATAGGGTGCTCCACCCAAGGCCCCAGTGGCAGGGTCCGCATGCAGTTCCACCGCCACTTCGGCGCACCATTCACACGTTTCGCGGCCCCACAGGGTGTTCCACCCAAGGCCCCAGGGGCAGGGTCCGCATGCAGTTCCACCTCCATGTCGGCACACCACTCACACGTTTCGTGGCCCCACAGGGTGCTCCGCCGAAGGCCCCAGTGGCAGGGTCCGCATGCAGTTCCACTTCAATTTTAGCGCACCCCTCGAACGTTTCGTGGCCCCATAGGGTGATCCACCGAAGGCCCCAGCGGCAGCGCCCGCATGCGGTTCCACCCCCATTTCGGCACACCCATCACACGTTTCGTGGCTCCATAGGGAGCTCCACCGAAGGCCACAGTGGCTGCGTTCGCATGCGGTTCCACCCCCCATTTCGGTACACCCCTCACACGTTTCGTGGCCCTACAGGGTGCTTCACCGAAGGCCCCAGTGGCAGGGTCCGCATGCAGTTCCACCCGCCATTTCGGCGCACCCCTTGCACGTTCCGCGGCCCCATAGGGTGCTCCACCGACGGCTCTGGTGGCAGCGTCCGCATGGCGTACCCGTGCCAATTTTGGCACACCCGTCACACGCGTCGTGACCCCAGAGAGGTTCACCGAGGTGGTCGATACCCACAACTGCGTCACTCACAACTGCACATGGTTGGGTCCCTCGCCAGGGTAATTGTTTGAAACGCACGTGTTGTCATTCAATCTACCAATGCGCCGTCCAGGTGCGGTTTCTTTCGTTCGTTCCTTCCCTCCGTAATAAATTATCTCGGGCCCCATCCAGTTCAGACCCCTCGGCCGCCTCCAAGCACAAAGTGATGTCAACCATACGCTTGGCGTTGGGACGATGGCGTGCGATGTGGCGCCGCTCGCCTTTTTTGTCACACGCTATTGTGTCCCTCACCTCAGGGATGGCATGCACCGAAACAGCCCTGGCAAGGGGATGACGTGCATTGAAGGTTGGAGGCGGAAAAGATACCTATCTCGTTACTTTCCCATCTTTCTCACCTTTTTGGGCCTCCTGGAAGTCCCTATCGCCACCGCTGGATTCGCTTCGAAATTCTGGTCAGAGGGTACCCCGGGAGAGGTCAGTGTAGCAGACGTAGCTTTTTGGTTTCCTCAGAAGCAGCCCTGGCAGAGAGGTGGCGTGCCCGCGCGGGGGAATCGCCTGAAATGGATAGCGTGGTTTTCGAAGATCGATGTTGCTTGCTATCTTCCCAACGCCAGGCGCAGCCCCGTCCGGAATCCAGTGCCCCTCTATTGTTATTGATGGGCATGTGCATAGGCGGAGTCACGGAGGGTAGTTTTTGTAAACAGTTTGGAGGAATTCGTCAATTCAGTGTGGGTCGTGCTAGTAGTGTCTTGAAGAAGGCTCGCATACCCCAATCAGTAGCATCTGGAATATATGTGGAAGATGTCGTTTCGCTTGCGTCGTCCTCCTCGATGCTCCCTCCTCCTCCACCTCCTTCTCCTCCTCCTCCTCCTCTTCCTCCTCCTCCTCCTCCTCCTCCTCCTCCTCCTCCTCCATGGTTCCCGCCTTGGGGGATCGGAGGCATCCGCGTGGCGGGCGGGATAGCGCCCCTCTGCTCCTCCTGCCCCATTCGCCCTCAGATACTTTCCTTCACCTCGTCCAGGAAGGGGAAAAACACAGACACTATTAATCGTGGACTCCCAAGAAAATATCGGAAAATATAGGAAATGGGGGTAAGACGAAAACATAGAAACTATTGGAAATTGTGGGGAGTCCTGGGATTTGTGTCTATTTACTTGTGTGTCCCAGGGCCCCTTTATCCCTGCTTCCCAGTCCTCCGTCATCCCTCGTCCTCCCTCCTTGTTCGGAGAAGGCAGCAGAAATCCCGCGTGCCGCGCTCCTTTGTTCGCAGTGTGCCGTCCCTTCGATAGTTAAGCACCGTGGCGCTGCCAAGCAGCGGGGGCGCCCTATGTAAACACATGGGGCACGACCCAAGCGTTGGCGGCATTGGCCGGTAAACACAGTCGTAGCGCTACCGCGTGAATACGTAAGTGCCCGCAACAAGCTTCACCACCGTGCCAGCGCAGCGGTCTGCATGGCGTCGGATCTTTGTTTGCTTGACCGGCCGTGACATGAGATATTCCACGACTACCTCGTGAAAGTGATTATCACGCGGGCTACGTGGGTTGCCTCGGACTCCTGTGCGGCCATCGTGCATGTCCTTCGGGGCCATCAGATGACGTTTCCGGGCCGTTGGAGACCTTTCGGTGCAGCATTTCATTGGGGCCGCCGTGCGCCAGGGACGTGTGAATTTTCAGTCCTCCACAGTTGGGTACGCAGACTTCGGTTCTGACTTGGCAATGTAGGGAGATCGGGTATCGTCAAGTCGGTGAGCGTCTACTTTTTCCCCAATCTTCTTGTGCCGGGTTCTCGTTTTGAATAGAACACTGCGGTCGCACAACTTCTTCTCCTCCTCCCCCTTCCCCTGCATCTTGCGCTGCTCCGTGGGGTGGCTTCGAATTGCACAACTGTCGCCAAATTCGCGGGCTCCTGGGAGGCACGGCGGAGTCGCGGAGTACGCGCACCCAGCTGAGACGTCGCAGCTCCCTGGGGGGCTCGCGAACTGCCCAACTGTCGCCACGTTCGTGGGCTCCCGGGGGGGGGGCACGGCGGGGTCGGGGAGTACGCGCGCCCAGCCAAGACCTCGCAGCTCCCTGGGGGGATGCGGACTGCGCAATTATCGGAGGTTGGGGGGTGAAATCAACGTGAAACGGAGACCCGCCCTACCGGGAAATCGATTTCGGTTTCGAGTTCGTGTCGTGCGTGCCGTGCGTGCGTGCGGGCGAGGCGAAGCTGCGTGGGCGGGAGAGAGGACATCCTCCTGTGGCTGGGCCGCGGCCGGACTGAATGTAACTCCTCCGGCGGCCGGTGCCCCGCTGGGCCGCGGCCGGACCAAATGCAACTCCTCCGGCGGCCGGTGCCCCGCGGTGTCCCGCCGGTGTCCCGCTGGGATCCCGAAGTCCTCCTGTGGCTGGGCCGCGGCCGCGAATGTTTCTCCTCTGGCGGCCGGTGCCGCGCGGTGCCCCGCCGGTGTCCCGTGGTGTCCCGTGGTGTCCCGTTGAGTGAGATCGATAGTGATATCGATAGTGAGATCGATGTGGTGTCCCGAGGTGTCCCGTGGTGTCCTATGGTGTCCCGTTGGGTAAGATCGATAGTGAGATCGATAGTGAGACCGATAGTGAGATCGAAAGATGTCCCGCGGTGTCCCGTGGTGTCCCGTGGTGGCCCGTGGTGTCCCGTGGTGTCCCGTGGTGTCCCGTTGAGTGAGATCGATAGAGAGATCGATAGTTAGATCGACAAGTGTCCCGTGGTGTCCCGTTCTGTCCCATGGTGTCCCGTTGAGTGAGGTCGATAGTGAGATCGATTGAGTCAGATGTTGGTCGCCATTTCCGTTCCTCTTGGGAGGCACCGCGGAGTCGCGGAGTACGCGCACTCAGCCGAGATTGTAGTGGCCTTCGGCCAGTGCCGCCGATCCGGGTCGCTCGGGGTTATTCTCCAGACGCAGAAATTATGGGCGCACACTCAAACGCACACACACAGTCACACCACTTAACCTGCGCCGCAGACATGCGCACACAGCATCACCCACACACACATACTAGTTGGGAAACGCTCCTGTAGTACTAGTAGTAGTATTAGTAGTAGTAGTAGTAGTAGTAGTAGCAGTAGTAGTAGTAGTAGTAGTAGTAGTAGTAGTGGTAGTAGTAGTAGTAGTAGTGGTTGTGGTAGTAGTGGTAGTAGTAGTAGAGGCCTCGTTCCGCGGCTTCTCTCGACTTCCCGCGGTCTCTCTCAAGTTTCGAGCACGCGGTGAGTTTCACGATATATGTGTGTGTATGTACGCGTGCATGCATGTATGCATGCATTGATCATGTGTGCCTGTGTGTAGGTACGTATGTATGTATGTATGCTTGTGCGCGTATGTATGTATTTAGTTTGTATGTATGTTTGTATGTGTGTATGATAATATGTGTGTATGTGTGTGAATGTAAGTATGTATGTCTGGAAGATTGTTTTTCTATGTATGCAAATGTGTTTAAATGTAGGTATGTATGCATGTGTGTATGGATGTGCGTTTGAAGAGCGAGGATGTTTCAAAGAAGAGGCACTCGGTGACGCGATCGTTGAGGGATAGGAGTGAGGTCGCAGAGGAGGAGGAGGAGAATGAGGAAGAGGCGATAACTTGAAGGAAAACGATGAGACGGAGGACATCCTGCCGGTGGCGCCCTGGGCGGTGCCGCGGAAGAAACCGGGGGCCTGCCGGAGGCAGTCTGGAGGCCTCTGGGGAGCTGTTTTGGGGCCTCTTGGAACCTCTTTTGGGCCTCTTGTGGGCTTCTTGGGGCCCCTTGGGGGTCTCTTGGGGCCTCCTGGGGGCCTCTTGGGGCGGAAAGCTCGGTTCTTTCGGTTCGTGGTCCCCCTCTTGGGCCCCTCTTGGGGCTCTCTTGGGGCCTTCTTGGGCTGTCCAGAGGCCCTCTTGGGCCGTCTTGGGGCCCTCTTGGGCCGTCTTGGGGCTCTCTTGGGCCGTGTTGGAAGCATCGTGGGCCGTCTTGGGACGGACTTGGGGGCCTCTTGGGCCGTCTTCGAGCGTCGGACGCCCGAAAAGGCAAGAACGCTAAAAACCCTGAGAAAACCAATGAAAATCAACGATTCTGGCCTCTTGGGGCCCTCTTGGGAGGCCTCTTGGAAGCTTCTTGGGGCGTCTTGGAGACACCTTGGGCCGTCTGGAGGCCATCTCGGGCGTCTTGGAGCGATTTTTCGGCGACTCGGGGCCCTCTTGGAACCCCTTGGGGGTCTCTTGGGCCCCCCCCCTCCTCCAAAGCGCCGGAAAAAGCGGAGCATGGCGCCCCCCCCCCCCCTATCTTCCACTCCCCCGGAGCGGCCCCGGGGTTCGCCGGAAACTCGCACCCCCCCCCCCCCCCCCACCCCCCCTTCCCCGGCAGAGCCACCCCGGCGACCCCCCCAGAGGCTGAAGCTCAGCCTCGAGGCTGTAGCTGAGACTCCTTGAAACTCACACGCCGGATCGGCGGATTTCGCAGTCCTTGGGGGGGGTTGCGGACTGCGCAATTGTCGTCACTCTCGTGGGCTCCTGGGTGGCACGGCGGAGTCGCGGAAAACTCGCGCCCAGACTGGACCTTTGTTTGCTTGTTTGCACGACACGTGCTTTGAACATTTTTGGTTGATGCCCTCTTGCTTTGACACGCGGGCTCTCTGTTGCAGGATCGCGGTTTTTGTGTTTGTGATTTTTGCGCTCGTCGAGCATGTCATGGCGGGCCTACGGAAGTGGTCCTCGGCCTCGTCGCCATAGTTCGGCGGCGCGCCCAGGGCGGGGAAAGCGAGAAGGCGAAAAGGCCGTTACGCGCAGGCGTCTGCGTCATCGGGGAAGGCTCGCTTCCCTGCCCCGGGGCTGTCCGCCGACTGGTGGCCCCCCCGACGGCGAGCGGCCGTCGCCGCCCGCGCCTCGCCGAAACAGAGGCGCAGCTGCAGGCCGCGCAGGAGCAGGCCGCGGCGCAGGCCTCAGAGCGTCGCGCCCTGGTGCGGGAGCAGATCGGCCAGGAGGAGGGGAGGGGCGCCAGACTGATATGCAACATATCCAGTGCGTCTTGAGCGTTCTTGCAATGGGCGCCAGAAGGCCGAGGCGCACTGCCAGATCACTATCCATATGCAGTGCGCCTCGGGTTTCTGGGGAAGGGAGCCCGAAACTCCAAGCTGCAGTGGATGTGGACACAAGTCTTGCCCGCAGGGGGGAGGGGGGGAGCTGGTGGCGGGGGTTGCTGAGGTCCAGGTCTCCCAGGTTCGAGGAAGGAAGGATGGAACAAACATCAACTTTTGGCGCTCTGCGCGGAATGTTTGGATATGTGCAGGAATTTCCTGACGCCGCCTCTGGCGCGCTGCGCGCGCCAGAGAGGCTTTTCCATCACTGATCCAGGGAATCTGTACGGAGTTCCAAAAGTTTATGTTTATGGTCGTTCTTTCTTCCTCAACAGATGGGGTCGGAGCAAATGGGATCGGAGGATCGTGTCGCATCGCCAATGCATCGGCGAAGCATCGGCGATGCGGCTCGATGTAGAGCTGGATTTTCTCCACGCCGACGTCGCCGATGCATCGCTGATGCATCGGCAATGCAGCGCGATCCTCCGACCCCATCTACCCGGACCCCATCTAAGAGGTCTATATAAAGGCTGTCTCAGGAGGGGGTGGCGCCAGTGGGGCAGCGGATTGAAACCATCATGTCAAAGGATGTCGGGGGACGACGACGAGGGCGACGACAAAGACGAGAGCGATGGCGCCTCGCGTGCGGAGCGGATCGGCCCAGAGGAGGGGGGACGCCAGTTGGGGGGGTGCCGAACGTGTCCCTGGCCCAAGGTGTTCGCGCACACTTTCTGCAGAGCCGGCGGGCGGCGCCGGCGCTAGGCGCACTGGAGCGGGTGCCCACCCAGACTTGCAACGCCTTGAAAGATCCAGACGGAGCATCGCTCGCACCGGGATTGGTCACAATCCCAATCCAATCCCCCAGACGCCGAAAGGGGAAGAATCCCAATTCAAGCGCGCGCAATTTTCGGCGTCTGGGGGACCCGACCCGGCCCCGAAACTCACTCGGGACGGAAAACGGGCCCTGGGGAAAGGGTCGGGATTTCGGGGGCCGCGTAGTGATCAAAGATTGGACATCTTACGTCTGGACACAGCTGATGTTTTTCCCAACCCTCCTGCGTTGGGTACTCGTTTTGAATAGAGCACTGCGGTCTCCACCTTCCTTCCTTCCTTCCTTCCTTCCTTCCTTCCTTCCTTCCTTCCTTCCTTCCCGCCTCCTCCCGCCATCCCTTTGGGGCTGCGATCTGTGAAACTGTCGCCACTTCCGAGGGCTGCTGGGGGGCCCAGCGGAGTGACGCCCTACGGGGATTCAGATTAGACCTCGCCATCCCTGGGGGGCTGCGATCTGTGAAACTGTCGCCACTTTCGAGGCTGCTGGGGGGCCCAGCGGAGTGACGCCCTACGGGGATTCAGATTAGACCTCGCCATCCCTGGGGGGCTGCGATCTGTGAAACTGTCGCCACTTTCGAGGCTGCTGGGGGGCCCAGCGGAGTGACGCCCTACGGGGATTCAGATTAGACCTCGCCATCCCTGGGGGGCTGCGATCTGTGAAACTGTCGCCACTTTCGAGGCTGCTGGGGGGCCCAGCGGAGTGACGCCCTACGGGGATTCAGATTAGACCTCGCCATCCCTGGGGGGCTGCGATCTGTGAAACTGTCGCCACTTTCGAGGGATGCTGGGGGGCCCAGCGGAGTGACGCCCTACGGGGACTCAGATTAGACCTCGCCATCCCTGGGGGGCTGCGATCTGTGAAACTGTCGCCACTTTCGAGGGCTGCTGGGGGGCCCAGCGGAGTGACGCCCTACGGGGATTCAGATTAGACCTCGCCATCCTGGGGGGCTGCGATCTGTGAAACTGTCGCCACTTTCGAGGCTGCTGGGGGGCCCAGCGGAGTGACGCCCTACGGGGATTCAGATTAGACCTCGCCATCCCTGGGGGGCTGCGATCTGTGAAACTGTCGCCACTTTCGAGGCTGCTGGGGGGCCCAGCGGAGTGACGCCCTACGGGGATTCAGATTAGACCTCGCCATCCCTGGGGGGCTGCGATCTGTGAAACTGTCGCCACTTTCGAGGCCTGCTGGGGGGCCCAGCGGAGTGACGCCCTACGGGGATTCAGATTAGACCTCGCCATCCCTGGGGGGCTGCGATCTGTGAAACTGTCGCCACTTTCGAGGCTGCTGGGGGGCCCAGCGGAGTGACGCCCTACGGGGATTCAGATTAGACCTCGCCATCCCTGGGGGGCTGCGATCTGTGAAACTGTCGCCACTTTCGAGGGATGCTGGGGGGCCCAGCGGAGTGACGCCCTACGGGGATACAGATTAGACCTCGCCATCCCTGGGGGGCTGCGATCTGTGAAACTGTCGCCACTTTCGAAGGCTGCTGGGGGGCCCAGCGGAGTGACGCCCTACGGGGATTCAGATTAGACCTCGCCATCCCTGGGGGGCTGCGATCTGTGAAACTGTCGCCACTTTCGAAGGCTGCTTGGGGGGCCAGCGGAGTGACGTCCTACGGGGACTCAGATTAGACCTCGCCATCCCTGGGGGGCTGCGATCTGTGAAACTGTCGCCACTTTCGAGGGCTGCTGTGGGGCCCACGAAACTGTCGCCACTTTCGAAACCTGCTGCGGGGTCCAGCATAGTGACGTCCTACGCGGACGCAGATTGGACCCGTCATTCTACTTCGATTATCCCGCATCTGCGATCGACTGTATGTGTGCGAGGAACTAGACATGGAGTGGTCTGGCACTGACTGACGTCAAATCGTTGTGTGCCAGTGTCTCCTGGGGTGTTGCCTGATGTGGATGCAGCTCGTCGGCGCTGCGACTCGAGCTGGCGGTCGTCCTTCGGACCCGCAGAAACATCTGCTGAGCTCGATGAGCTAGGGGAACTACAGGAAAGAAGTGCAGGAAACGGAGGCCTGTCATGCACTCGCCGATACCTCGTTGCTCTGTCATCGTCTTTGCTGTTGCATGATCCTTATCTGGCCTGCCGGCGCCGCGGCTCGAGCTGGCGGTCGCCCTTCGGGCCCGCGGGAACATCTTCTGAGACAAGTGGACGCCGCCGCCTTACTTGCAGGCAGCGCATTGCATTCGCGGACAGCAGCATGGCAGACCGCAGTGAGATCCTCAGTCGCGTGGTGTTGCCAAGCCTGGTGGAGACGCGCGTGATCGACCTGAAGTCCCAATCGCGCGTGCACTGTACCTGCGTGGCGTTCAGGCACGCGCGTGATGCTGCTCGCTCCGCGTTCAACCAGTACGTCGCCAGTGCAACTTTGGACGATGGACAACCGATTGATGATGCGCGACCCCGGCCTTGAGTTTCTTTCCCGCGGGCCGCCCGCAGACCTGGCGGCGCGCCTGCGAGCGTTCAGCTCCCGCGCTGAAATGTGCGGGAAGGAGGCGGAGAAGCTAGCGGGCGAGCAACGCCTCGCTCGTTCCTTGCACTCTAAACAAGTTTTATCATATGGAACTCTGCGACGACATGGCGCAGGCAGCGCTGCGGGTTTAGCTCGCACTTGAAAAACGCGGCAGTCTTCTGTCTCCTCCCGCCACTTTCATCGTCGTCCTATTCCCCGCCTCACCTTCTCCATGCATGCTGCTGCTTCCGCGATGGCCTTTCGCCCCCCCCACCCCCCCCGCCCTCCATTCCATCCCTCTCCTACCCCTCGTGCCCGTACCCGTTCTTCTTCGATCTTGGGGCCTCAATCCTCGTTCTTTAGATCGTCGTCCTGTGAATCGTGCAACGCATGCGCATCCCATGTAGCTTGCACAGCAAATCGCCGCGTCTACACTGTCGTTGTTCCTGCTAATGTTGGCATAGTCCTCTTGCCATTTGATGCGCGTGGGTTGGGTACGTCGCAGGGTAATTTTTTAGCCGCGTGAGGGGTATTCTGGAGGCCGTGTGGGCCTGCTTGGAAGTCCTGGGGACACCTTGGGCCTGGGCACCCTTTGTTGTGTCGGTTCCCTCCGAGCTTTCTTTAACCGTCATCCGAACATTTTCATGATCGTCAGGACTATCCCAATTATGCTGGGGCATGGTGATTTCGCCTTCCCAGCGTATTGAGGGGGGGAGACACAGAGGCGAACGTTTCGACCCCCAATCGCCCACAGACCGCCGATAGGGGCCCGATAGCCCCACCCAGCCCAGGCCCGTGCGGATTCGAAATCGGGGGTCCATCGCCAATCTATCGGTGATGCATCGCCGATTCCAGGTTTCTGGTTCCCGCCCGGAGCGGGTCCGCCCCAAACGGTTCCCCCTCAGGGGGGAGGGTCCTCCTGCACCCAGATGCACGGTCAGGAGGGGGAGGGGGGGGCGTGAGGGCGGGATCGCTGCATCTCAGCTTATTCATTTTCTATACAGTGCTTGTTTAGTCACTGGCCCGATCTAGCCCGAACGCGGAAGGACCCACATCGCTGCGTAAAAAAACCTTCTGCCATGCTGATGCATTTCGCATACAATTTTGAGTGCAACATACGCTGTTACATTGGGATGTTCTTCGGAAGCGCTGCGTCCTTGCATTCCCCCCTGGCCCCGAACCTTCCATGCTTCCTCGTCCCCCAACATTGCTCCTCATACTTCTCATCGCGCATCCCTTTCCCTCCTGTTCGCTCGCTCGCTCGATAGGATCCTGGAGCCCGAAGACGCCACGCATTCCTAGGTAAAATAAATGCCGAACTCGTGAAAGAGAGCCCCCGTCACCCCCACGCGGTCGACGGAGACTTTTCAAGGCGGCCGCCCCCAGTTGGCGGGGCGGCGCGCACAAAGGGGTGGCGGTATGGGGGGCGGCATTATACGAGGGCGGGGCAGGGGGTTTCTCAGAAGCCCTGCCTGCTTCTTTGAGGCCTCTGGGCCGGGCCGGTTCGATCCGACGCCCAAACAATGTTGTGGTCCGCTTCCGATTCGAGCTCCTATTTCCGATTTCCGATCCAATGTGGCGATTTCCGATTTGTTGGTCCGATGTCAAAAGAGTCGACGGGATTTCGATTTCGATCAGGCTTCTCGATTCGATACGGGTCTTTGCTGGACCCTTCGCGCCACCCCCTCAAGGAACTCCTTTTCTGCATTTTCTCGCACTGTGTTTATTCGTATTGTTTTGTTGGTGTTTTATATATGTTGATGTGGTTTAGAAGAGGCGCAGGAGGATTTACATACCGTAGCCTTCGGCTGAGGTGTTGAGCAAAACATATCATCTCAGGTTACAACGTAGATCATAACATGGTTACGCGGAGCTAAGTTGCGATTCGTGGCGACGCTCGAGCAGCTGGCCCAGGCATTTCAAGAAGTGCGCCAGCAGCTCGGAGAAGAGAGGGCAGCACGACTCGCAGCAGAGCAGCGAGCAGGAGGCGCAGGACGCGCAGACCCCGCCCAAGCTGGCGGAAGACTCGATGGCGGGAACGAGCAGCACATCGACCCCAGAGTGCTGAACAAGTGCCCGATCTTCAACGGAAAAGATGAATCATGGCAGGAGTGGGATTTCATCTTCGAGAGTGTGTGCGGCATGGCGGATTTGGAAGACAGCCTCGACGCAGCATCGAGAGAGGTGACGGACTTGAAGTTCGCCAACTTCAACCCAGAGCAGCAGAAGAGGGCCAAGCAACTCTACTACTTGCTGGTCAACACAGTACGTGGCAAAGCACTGGCGCTGGTCAGAGGCGCGGAGAAGCACAATGGGATTCTCGCTTGGAAACGGATCAAGGCAGAATACGCGCCAGACGTCGGAGGCAGACACACCGCACTGCTGATGGGAGTTCTACAGCCAGGATGGGACCAAAGGGCGACGAGTGCCGAGTTCGCGAACGACCTGACCGAGTGGGAGACGCGCATCACGGAGTACGAGATGGAGAGCACAGAAAAGGTTAGCGACTCGATGAAGATTGCAGTATTGGCAGGCAACGCGCCAGAGTCGATCAGGTCGATGGTGAGATTGGCCACAGGACCCGCAAATGGAAGATACAAGGACGTGCAGCAGAGTATCAGAGAGTACTTGCAGTTTGGCAGGACGTTCAACAAAGACGGAAGATGCACAAACGCAGCAGACCCTTCAGGACCAGTCCCACTGGAGGTCGACGCAGCGCAGAGTGGTGGCAGAGGAGCAAAAGGCAAGGGAAAAGGAAAAGGTTGCGCGATCTGCGGACGACCAGGACATAGAGCACAAGATTGCAGGCTGAAGGGGAAAGGTAAGGGTGAAGGCAATGGCAAAGGTCGAGAGGTGAAGAACAGCTTCGAAGGCGAGTGTAGACACTGCCGAAAGAAAGGACACACGTGGGCAGAGTGCAGATCACGACTTCGAGGAGAACCACCAGCCAAGAACGTAAGGTCAGTCGAAGAGAAGCCAGCGAGTGCAACGATCGAGGAGGTCAACGCGGAGGACGACGAGTACGAGTGCGACCTGTGCGAGCACGAGGGTGACTTCGACGACGAGCACTGGTGCAGGATCTGCTACCCAGATGAGGACTACGAGGATCAAGATGCAGACTACGAGGATCCAGATGCACACGACGAGGACCCAGAGGCTAACGTCAGGGAGATCGATGTCTACGAGAGGATCGAGGACGACGAGGCCGAGTCGCAGGAGGTCAAGAGCTACGACGACCAGGGCGATAACGACGGGAGCGGCGAAGAGAAGTGGGTGTTCAACGTTTGGGACGAGAACATTGACAGCCAGGGCCATGAGTTTCTTCCCCTGGACAGCGCCTGCGAGGAGCGCACCTGTCCGTGGAACTTCGCCGACGACGGAGTGGACATTGGACCTGGCGGTGTTCGACTCAGAGGAGCAGATGGTAGCAAGATCGAGTCAGGTCGCAAGATCATGGTCGAGTACTCGGCGCTGGACATCGACGGTCGCACGGTCGTGAATGCGAAGGCCCCGCTCGTGCAGAGCGATGTGAAGAGGGCGCTGCTAAGCGCAGGCAAGCTCGCGAGGAATGGCATCAACATGTTCTTCAGGAAAGAGGATCCTTGGCTGGAGATCACGACCGACCGATGACGAGTGAAGGTGCCAGTGTACATGGAGGGACGCGCGTTCGGGCTGAGGATCAGGAGGAGACCTACGCCCAGCAAGCCGACGGTGATGATCGCGCCCGTCGGGGAAGAGGAGATGCCACAGGCGCAGCCGAGCAGTTCGGCATCAGGATCAGCTTCGAGCTCGGCAGCAGCAGCACCACCACCAGTGGCGGTTGCAGGAGCACCTCAGGCCCCTGACCCAGGCATCCCTGAAGGCGCACGGCTGGATCGAGAAGCAGAACAACTAGCTCAGCAGCGGCTCGAGGCCAAGCAGCGCGGCGAGCCTGTCGGTCAAGGAGGGCTCTTCAGCGGCAGTTCGGTGGAAGACATGCGGAAGAGGCTGAAGGAGCTCAAGGCCCCGATTTGGGGGACCAAGCAGCAGCTATGGGTGCGCTCGGTGCACGCAGAGGCGAAGCTCGAGCTCCAGATCAGAGATGAGAAGTGGCTCGAGGAGCGCGCGAAGGAGCTAGCCGCAGCTGGAGGCCAAGGCGAAGTCATCGCACCACGAGCTCCAGCTGAACCGACACCAGACGAACGAGCACGGCATGAAGTTACACACTTGCCGCACCAGCCGTGGTGCGCATGGTGCGTCATGGGCAAAGGACGAGCAAAGCCACATGAGCAGAGGCCAGAGGAGAAGAGGAAGTTACCCGAGTTCGAGGTGGACTTCTGCTACCTGCTGCAGGACCCGAAGAGGAGGCATGCACCAGGAGATCAAGCGTGGGCGACGACACTCGTTCTGGTAGACGTGGCGGCTCAGAATCCGATGGCGATGGCGATTCCTCAGAAGTCAGACGAGACTAACTACATAGCATCTACATGTACGGCCTTCGTCAAGCGGATGGCTTACCCAGGTGCGATACTCAAGGTGGACCCCGAGCCAGCCTTGGACGTGATCGCGGAGAAGGTGAAGCAAAAGTGCATGGTGGACGGCATCAAGCTGGAGATCAAGAAGACGCCGAGGTTCAGCAGCCAAAGCGTCGGTGTCGTCGGCAGAGCACAGCAGACCGCAGAGGGCCAGATCAGGACGACGCGGCTGGACATGGAGGCGAGGCTTGGCACCAAGATCGACCCCTCCATGGACATCTGGCCGTGGATGGCAAGGCGCGCAGGATGGATCCTAGAGCGGTACCACGCGAAGGCGAATCACAGGACAGCGTGCGAGGACTGCTTTGGCAAGGCGTACCAGGGAGAAGTGCTGAAGTTCGGCGAGGCAGCGCTTTTCAAGCTTTCGGTCACGACGACGGGAAAGGTCAGAGCTGGAGTTAGACAAGGACGAGCAGACGCCAGGCTCGTGCGAGGGATCTGGCTGGGCAAGACGATCGAGTCCGACGAGCACCTGTTCGGGGCCGAAGAGGGCGTGTTCACCACCAGGACGGCCAAGAGGGTTCCGACGAGCGAGCAGGACAGAGCCGACTTGGTCAAGGCGATCAAGGGCACGCCGTGGGACAGATACGCTGGAAGGCCGATGGGAAGGCCAAGAAAGAGACCCAAGGCGCCACAGGCAATACCGCTAGTGGTGCCAGGGCCACCAGCAGAGGTTGCAGACGACGCAGCCCAAGCACAACGGCAGCGAGATGGGGGCGCAGCAGCAGCAGCAGCAGCAGCGCCAGCAGCGGCGGCAGTTCCAGTACCAGGGCAAACCCAGGGCAAACAGCAGGTCGGCGACGCGGCGAAGATGGAAGTATATCAAGGTC